>VTPC01006161.1:0-22020 GCA_011009095.1 Ignelater luminosus | reverse complement strand
AGTTTTTAAATGAGTTCAAAGAAGATTTAATGATTGAAAACATTCATCTACCTATGTCACTTTATTTTGGTGCAGGAAACTCAAATAAATAATGAGAAGGATAAATACAGAGTTCTCTAACTAAACTGCCTATTTTGAAACTTGAAAAGTTATAAGATTTTTTGGCTATGTTCTGCATATGCAGTGCTTTTCATTTACTGCATGATTTTTTGCCTTTTCTGTTTTTACTTTGTTTTAATAGCAATAGAATTGTCTCCAAAGAAAAAGAGAAAAGCGTCGATTTAGAGTCACTACTACAAATTATATTAAGTTCTTTGAGCAAAATGTCTTTTTATTGATACATCTTACCAAAAGACAAATTGTAGAACAAAACTTATTTTTGTCGTAACATCGTTATGCAAGGTAATATTTCAAATTCTTTGAAGAACTGTATGAAAGGGCTCAAAATGGAAACTATGCGAACCAAAATATGAAAACAATACTTTTAGACAGTCAAGTTTGACAAGTAACAGCATTTCCTCGTAGGTACAAGTCACCTAATCATCCCTGACTCGAGGTTGTGCAGTTTTGATCGTTTGTCATTGTTCTTTAAATTCAATCATGAAGAACGTTACCTAATATAAGACGAGAAAAATATTGGAAATGACAGATAGCAAATTGATATAGCTACGGAGTGGGGAACATTTTATAATCATGTTATGCTTGTTTTATTTTTCTTCTTTTCAAAGATTTCTACATGGCAGGTTACTTTATGTCAGGCTCTAGAGTGAGCTAGTGTATTACCTCACAGTGTTAATTATTATTGGTGTTTATTGCCTTATTGAGCTACTTTAGGGCTGCCTGTCAGTACTCAGGTAGAATAACTGTAAGATCTGTAAGATCTTAAAACTTATTGCACGCAATCGCTTGTTAACAGCCTGGTAACGATTTTTATAAGACGTTGTGGTCTTAATTAAGCAAGAGTAGTAATTAATATTCTACTGGTCAACTTAATTTTACGTTTATCTTTCTACCATTGGGTACTAATCTGACTTTAATTAAGAATACGAGATTAAGACATCACAGGATGTTAGAGCCTGCACGTGGTCCTGGCGCTGAAACAATCTTTCGTAAGTCCGCTTTCATTTCTAAAACGAAAGCAGGACGTCTCGTTTTGGATGCTCCAAAGAATGTATAGCCATAGCAATGTAGCCAAATTTGTGTTGACATTAAGCTAATACAGTCTCGCAAGGTTTGTGGACATTTTTATGTATTACTTCAAGATTCGGTTTGATCAAAATTGAACCTGAACATGGAGTTTGGATCAATCACTTTTGTGTGTTTTTTAAATGAAATCAATAAAAGTATCATTAATATTATATCTGTCAAACCACGGATTACTTTTTATGTAGTGGCGCAATTATCACATAGGAATAGTTTAATTCTTCTGTTTTGTAAAGTGTTCGTACTTAGCAAAATTGAATTTTGTTTGACTTTAGCGCTTCGAGCCTATGCGATCACGATTGCTTGCGGACAGATTATACCGTTCTGATTCAACGCGCATAAATAGTTTTATTATCATTATTCGTTTTTCCTAGCATACGGATTGCTACTTGCAATGTATCAGAATGATAAAGTTAATTTTTGTTAAAAAGGGAAAGTGGCGATACTTAAACATAGAACTACCTACATTATTAATCATTGCCGACTATACTATGCAGTATCCATTTTACTATATCTTCTTACAGTTAGGATTATCTTTTGGAAACACTCTGTATCAATTGCGTATGTATTATTGATTAGTATTTTTCTTAAATAACATATTGCTCGTCTTTAGAGGACTATATAGTTTCTCAAAAATCATTATTCTGTTTATTATAAGGTTTAATAAAATGTGTGTTGATTTGCACACTCAACGTTGTTCTTTTAAACTTGTTTTCTAATACAAAAAAAAGCATTAGCATTTTTTCAAATTAGTGAATGTGCAGTAGTCGTACTTGTGTCCAAGATTTATTACAAAAAATGTAGAAAATGAGGCCTTGATATTTAATATAAAAAGGATAAAGACCTAATGCTCCTCAAAATTGTTTACATACATAATTTGTAAATCTAATGTATATGCTACTTCACACCTACGTTTATTACATATATTAATAATTAAAAGAAGGAAAACCTTGAATATTTTTAATTCCTTTACTCTACATAACACTACATCGACATAAAAAAAGGAATAGAGGTAATACATGAATATGGAAAAAGATTTTTTCCCGCATTTCTTGACGCTTATTATCGATTTGTACATTCATTAGATGTTAAAACTTGACGTACAGTCGAGAAAATGTCACGGCCGAACTTGAACCTCTTTTTGATTTGTCGTTCGTGTTAGAATACAATCTCTAAATTATTTGCAGTGTTATTATGCTGATAACGTAAAGGACAGTTGCGGATTTTTATTGATTGATTTTATTGCTATTATTAGCCAATTCCGTAGTCTTGTTTGTTTATTTAGCATCAAATAAAGAAATTGTCGGTTTAGGGCGCATTTACCAAATCTCATAATTATTTAATGAAATATGAGATTGTTCTATAGTTTTTAGGTGTTGCAATAGTTTAAAAAGTATTACTATAATAATTCATAATTACATAAATTGAAACTTAAAGAAAATTATTTCCACTGTTCACTCTGGACTGACTAAAGTGTGAAACGCTCCATCCAACTATAAGCAGTATAAGGCTATAAGCACCGCCACACTCGAGAGTATGCATTCGAATCCACTACTATATTCGTGACAGCTGCAAGACAAGTATGCAACAAAACACACTCTAGAGTGTCTTGGTAGTCGAATATCCTAGTATGCACATTACAATATCATTGTGAAGTATTTAAGGGGTCGTTGCAATTTTTGTTTGTACAACTGATTTCTGATGACGTTTAATGCTGAGTTTATGTTTTCTACCTCGTTAACGTCACTTTTAAATGTAATACTAGCAGCCAATCTGGAATATATGATTTCTCAGAAAACTGTGCCTTACCAGGTACTGGCCATGATTTTTTAAAAGGTAAGTGATTAATAAAAGCAGTTAAGTTGTTTTCGAAATGGCATCATATGGCATTTTATCTTACGTCATGTCTAAGATACCTAAATACATCTGTCAAGAGATTGTATCGCAGTTTATATCTCGGTTTTCTGAGTTTTGTATTGTTACCGCAGTCATTCACACAAGAAAAGAAATACTTTGGAATCACTTTTCCAAAATCTTATAGTAGGACCACCAAGTCAAGTAATGCTATGATCTCGTGCAACAGTGCAGGGAACACTTCAGGCTACCATTCCCACACGCTCATCACCACTTACAAGACCTTTCTGAGTTGGACTGTCGTACTTGACCAAACACCGCTCGCCATAAAATATTTCCCAATCTTGTTATCTAGTTAAGGTCACCATACTTTGATCCTCGTACTCAATTCCCGAGACGTACAATAAAACTTCCTCTATCCTGCTGACGCTATTTTCTGTTTTCTGATCATAGACACATCATACTCTATGACATCCGTAAAACAGACCTGGTCTGGGCGAAACAGTTTTTCTGTAAAGTATTTAAAAATATTTAATTTAGAAAATTTTTTCTTTTCCTCCATTTCTCCCTCCCTCACAAGTGTGGTTTTCCTGTCAAGACCATTCTTCCTTTAGGTAATGCTTTGTTAATCAGGAACATTATTTTCATTATGTATACGTATGTCTTTTCTTTTTCTATAATGTCTAACATCGATCAATCTTTACAAACAACTATAGTATAGTTTATAACTCCGCAGTATCGGTTATTGTTGATTGTTTTCACTTCCGACCAGTCTGCGTCCTAAATTCTACTTAGTATGAATCTGAACCCCTACCATAGCTTAGATTATTATTAATTAGAATTTAGACAGGGCTTCGCAATAAGATAAGGTACGTCTCATTGTTTCAGTACCTTCCTCATAATCTGCAGTCCAAATCATTACTAAACAACTTCATATTCTGAACGTGATTTCTCACCTAGCTGAGATTCTGCAGCACTATTCTTTAAGCTCAGGTGTACTATTGGCGTAGTCTCATATCAAAAACAGTCTGTCATTCTCAGATTGTCTGTATTCTGGAATTTATCAAAATCTCTATACTTCTCCCTGTAGATCTAGCGAAAAAAGATCCAGCAAGATCTCCATAGTCACTGTAGGAGTCGTCTTCATGGCTCCTAATAGTCAGAGTAGTAGTTTAATAGAAGATGATCCTACATTGACCTCATTCAACTGCTTATTTTCCAGCTGTTCAGGGTTTAGGAAAGTACTCTTTCATTAGACCTAGTGTTGAGAGATCTCTGAAGAGTCCAGATAGCTTTTGACGCTTGTGCTAAAAACATATCAGTCATCATTGGAAGGTAAGATATTTTGATTTTGAGACGAGTAGCACCAAACTTTTAGTAAGGAATAATCAGAATAATTATAATCAATTCAAAAAGCAGAAAAATCTGTTGCTGTTGAATAGCAACAGAATCTTCAAACTACATTTCAGAAATATAAAAAAATTATAAAAGTTTTTAAAACATCTTAGGGTAGTATTCTGCTATGAAACTGCCTTTTAAGTGCGTAATTCTTATGAAGTTCTGATGTACTTAATGAATAAGGATTGGAAATGTTTGTTTAATAGTTTGACAGCTTATTATAAGAATATAAAACCATAGCTATCGAATTTCTTTTTATAATATTTATGTAACTATCATTTTAAGTGACTTATTCCAAAATTCCAGCACTCCTCTGTTATAGTCATCAGTAATTCTGCACCAGACGCGGTAATGAGTGTTAGTTTATTCTGCAAAAACTAGGCTATCTGCAAGAAGACTTAACGGAAGGGGTGACGACTCCCACCTTGGGGCATCCTTGATTTACAATAGCTGCAGAAAGACAATTATGTAGCGGAACTCTAGTAATATACTGGTATCCACCTAATAACCAACCATGAGGTCGGCGACGTGTTTGGTTTTGAATATTATCATAAAACAGAAGAATGAAACGCCTTTTTGGAATAAAAAAATGTTCACCCTTTACAGGAACATCCTATAAACGTGAATCATTCTTGATTGATATTAGTATAGCCCACACAATATTTTTATTTAATGTTTAAATTATTATAGTTAAAGAAAATTCCATTTAAATAATTTATTGTTTATAACAGCATTTAAGTATATTTATGTGGTGTCATTTATTCAAAAATAAAACAATAATTTAAAGTTAATTTAAAATCAATTATATGCATAAGTAGTTTTCCAACACAAATCACGTATTCGGTAGCTGTTTGCCATTTTTCTCTTTTTTCTCTCTTTCTCTTTTTTTTCTGTTAAATTGATGTTTGTTTGGTTTAGTTAGTTACACAAGCCAACACCTAAACAAGAATCAATGTCACTATTATATGGATGCGGATATAAAATCGATAATGTCATATTGTAAACTAGTAATTTATTGATCTAACCAAGAACCGTATAATTATGTGGTCTTTAATAGGTCATAAAATTGCAAGACGATAAAAAAGAATATGCCGTTATAAAAGCGCAAAAAGTGATTGTAAAAGGCCAGCAAAAATGCTGTCACTGATTCTATTTTGTGAAGGCACAAAATAGTTTCCTATCGTAAAAGTACTACTATCAAATGTTTTAAATTCTTTTATTTGTACAATTGTTTTGCAAAATGAATTCTTCATTTTAAAAGCAAGTTCAAAAAGTAATTGACTTTTTTGACTGTTGAATTTCTCGGATCGACAGTTTCATCATATCGAAAAGAATGTAAGCAGTCAAAGAGGAATTCGTTATTACGCTGTTTTGAAAGCCGAATCCTTTTTTATCTTTAACCCATTGATTGCTAAAATGTACAACTAAAATAATAATAAATTCAGTATTGATTGCTAATTAAAAAAATAAATAATTAAACAACTCACAAAAAGATCAGGTTTTCTAAGAAAAGTAAAATTTCGACCAATTTACAAATAAAAATCAAAATTACAGAGAGAATTGAACTGAATAATCAAGTTATTAGATACTGCGAAGTTCTCTTAACTCACTACACATGATCTGTCTAGTAAACTTAGGGTTACGTTTCTGGGTCGTCCCGTATAATAAGGCCAGTTCCAGTCGACACTTTAATTATTAATACTAGGATGAGTCTAGAAGTTTAAAAAAACAAGAAACAATGAAATACCATAACGGTTAGGTTCAGTCTCCTATAAAATTACCAGGGGCTCGTGACTTTTTAGTGTGAGAGGGCAATTTAGAAATATCATAAATAAAAAATTCAAGTAATCAAATCCAATGCTACAGTTGCAATAATTTCCAAGTGTTGCTAAATTTCTTAATACAACACAAATAGCATTTTAGTTTTTAAAACAGGAAAAAAAGTTATATTCCAGGGAATACACTTTTAAAAATTACATTGATAATAAAACAGCAGAGAATATAAAACACTAATTCAAGACAAGATACCTAATACATGTTTAACCTCGCTACATCACACGCCCAACCAAGCATGGTCGACTTTCCGGTGATCAACTGTACGGACATCATTAGCAGTTCTGTCTTTGTATTATTTTTTTTTAAATATTTTATACACGATAACAAATTTATTTGACAAAAAATTAATCCAAAAGGAAATATCTTGTACAAATTACAATGATAAATGCGTTTAGTACTAACCGACAGCTGTACTGCCTATACTTTATTAGAATCAGCAACGAACCAGAAGGAGAAAATATCAAGATTTAAAGAAAAATGTAATCAGGTCATACTTTTATAGAACATTCTATAACAGTCGAAATGATTTGAAAACCTGGAAGTAGTCGTTTTGTACAGATTCTCAACATTTTTTGATATTTCCAAAAAACCCTCCAATGTAATATTAAACTTTCTTAAGAATCAGTATTTATTACAGATATCTTTGTTCTGATGAACACTTCTTACTTTGAGTTCACCACTTCATCTCTATCAGGAATTCAAGCTTTCACACCTCAATTGACGGGATAACCCAAGAAGCACTGCAGTAAATAATGTTCCCGCGATTCTCGTGATGCTGGGGGCACATGGTACAAACAACCAATTACTGAAGCTACCGTGGGTGGGTTGCAGACACGCTATGTCTTCAAGGGGCAGAATTACTGGTGTCGGATGCATGCTTCTTTTTCCGGCTTTCCTGGGATTTCCGCGTTCCAAAATCTTCCCGGGACGCGTTGCTAAGAGAAAACTTTTAACCACTACCACCGTTTGCGGCTACAGACCACCACCTAACTCCAAAGTTATTTATATCCGTTAATCATATTTCGCAACATCAAACAAGCTTCCTTTTCGGTCACCGCCATCATTGCCCGTGACAGTCATGTATTGCCCTTGTCGCGGGTACCACGCTCAGCCTAGCGTTCGACACTGCAGGCACCTACAACAACTCCACCGCCTTCCCCACTAGCCGTGCTGACGACCACTAACAACAACAAATAATGAACAGCCCATCACCATAGCACGCTTCCCACCAAAACTAGCATGGACGCCGGCACGTGGCTACGCACCATCATGTTTGCCAACATCTACTCACGGATAGAAAAATCCAGCAACTGCACAACATTGCACAAGGCTACGAGAACGGCGGAAAGTGAAACGTTATCAGCAGCAGTGCATGCATATGTTCCTTGTTATACAACAATTTAAAATTTCAATGATCTCTCAGGCTAAAAATAAAGCGACACAGTGACCAACAACAATGATTATATTAATCATAGAACTATCCGTAGGACTTATCAACGCATTTATTTGATCATATGCAGAGAATGTTTTCTACTTTTATGCTATTATGAATATTATGTATTACGGGAAAAATAGTAATTAGTGGTACAGGGCGGTAGTTTCCCCGTAATACAAATTACAGCTGCCACGTGGCTAACTCGGCAAGTCAAAGGTCAATGTGGTTCAGCGGTGTACTTCGTGGGTGATTTATTATCAGAAGACAAAGAAGGAAAATGGTTCAAAATCACTGGGCGCCAGTAACGATAGTCGCTCGCCTCTAAATAGCAAAGCCTCGTCATAAGTTCACTATATGGACGTTCTGGTAAACTTAGTAAACTCGTTAATACTTTCTTTACCTTTACCAGAAGTGAACTCAAATGGTACACCCGGTATACTGAAACTTGCTTTTTACTTAGCAACTTAGTGACGCATAAACACCAGGAGCCACAGGACCTGAACATCGTCTAAGAGATTGTCGAGCTCCTAGCTATATACGGTTGATCTCTATTTGAAAATATTTCAAGCATCCAAACATCAAAATACAATTTAACAAAGGGTGTTAGAAAATAGTGTCGAAAACTCTATGGGCGTGTAGTACTCATGAAAAAAAGTAAGAAAGTCTAGATAAACAGTTGTCCGGAAATGAATCGTTTCCGAGATACAGAGTGTCAAATTTAATTTATGTCGAGAAATGCGATGCGAATAATTACATCTTCACTATGACCTTACTATAGCCTGTTGAAGTTGGAAAATTTTGAAAAATCCAATTTTACTAGAAGATGATGCATTCTATGGGAAAATAGATTGTTAATTCCGAAAATAGAAACATCTTTTAATTTCTCGCTGGCGTAACAATCTTCTTTAGAGTAGGGGTTAGCTCTCCCTCAGTTCCCCTCCTTTGATGAAGATATCAAACAGAACTACATAAAATAGTAGATACCTAAGAGTAACGCGTAGAAAGCCTCGTCCCAACATCTCACCTTGTTCTTAAAATATTAAAAAAACAAAAAATTTCTTAACACCCTGTATATATTGACAACAAAATAAAAGAAAGAATGGTGTACAATTTGATACATGAAATACTCTTTGTAATATTTATTTACAATCATATTATAAACAAAGCATATAAATCCGCACCGACACGTTGACTTACAAAATAAGTAAAAACATCACACTTCTATTAATTTATGCAAATTAAATAAACAAAATAAATTAAACATAAAGGTACTACTTAGCTTAGAATCCGTCGCACTCGTTATTTGTGTCCAAATATACCAGTTCTGTAATTGCATACATAAAAAAGATCTGTCTAGCTTATCGGCCTTGCTGGACTGTTATGTATTAAATTTTAAACATAGCACAGGATAAAATTCCTTGAAATTATCAACTACTTAAAACCAGTAAATAAATAATTAAACTTATGTAGCGAAAAGATAGAGCAGCGTCTTTGAATCGTCTTTCGTCGCTCCGTTTCGTGTTTTACCTTATACGCTTTAAAAGCGGTTCTCATAATGAACCTTTATTTTATCGACAATCTAGAATATTGCCTGTTAGGCTAGCTTGGTTGAACATTATTGAAAGTTACTTACAGCTAACATAATAAACTAACATAGGCTAGATCGATCTTCCAAACAAACAATGGAATTCGTACTTTAACAAAAGTCTCAACTTACCCTGCTAATCTGAAAGTTGTCAGATGGTTTAATTCAATTCACGCACTTTAATTTTAAAATTATTGCAGGATTGACGCAAGGTTCATAAATCTCCAGGTTCCCACTACGAGCTCGATCAGCAAACCATCCAGGCTATCGGGTCAAATAACTACTGGTGCTGTCGCATTTGACTGAGTAAACAAATCAACCACTGGACGACCTTCAGAGTTCAATTGTACGAAACCGTAGGTGCTAAAATGACCCGGTGCGGGTTGTGAACTCAGATGTAAATCCAATAGTTGGCTTATATTGACGAGCATAAAGTAAATGCCTCAAATAATCTTATAGTCTTCTTCAGTTCTCAAATACCTTAAGATCATTCTGATAAACAGGGAATGAAATATTTCAACAACGATTTCTTTGTGGCAGGATTCTATCAGAATAAATAATTGAAACTACATGAAAGGCACAAAAACGTGGGTCACGCTCAATAATTGTTTCTAAACTCTCCCCAAATGCGCCTTCCACTTACGTAAAGAGGCAGAAAAGTTTTCCACAGAAAATTCAAAGTAACTACACTATTTCTCATTGGGCAATCGAAAGTAGGGATGACACGCTAAGACAAGAAATTTAAAAGAATTCACTTAAAAGATAAGTTCAATAGAAAATGAGAGCTAAAGTTTTAAATCTAATAAAGCTTGCAAAGTTTAAAATCATTTCACGTGAAATCGGAGGTGCTAGTAAGAATCAATCAAGATTATTTTCTCAGTTCTTATTAACTACTAACACTGCATTAAATTTTCAACAAATAAGGGTTTGATAATAATGTGCATGGCGCAAGAAAAATTAAAAAAGTTCTTGCAGTAGGGTGCTATTAGGACAAGAATGTATTGCCAGGTTAGTACCAACCATCAATTTTATCGAAGATTCTAGAGCAGTGCTTCTCAATCTGTTATGGCATATAGGAAAAAAATGAAGGTCAATGTTGTTTCATTCTCACAATGGAAGCGAAAGATTTTCAGAGTTCAAGGACGGCTATTAAGCAAGAATATGGATTTTAAGAAGGGTAAAAGCAAAGCCAGAATGAGAAATAATTTAACTCTGCTGTTCCGGTATTCCCTTATACCACTATAGAAAACCATGAAAAACCTTAGTGAAAACAGTCAATATAGAGGATTTTATTCGTTATTTCAATCGAGAATCGATTCGCCGGGTTTGACCAAGTTGAATCTTTAAAACGACTGGTTGAATTTTACTGATTTGGGTACGATGGTGATCGTCTTCAATGTCTTAATTTGGAGAAGAATTGAGGACGTTGTTATTAAATAGCAGAGCACCTAAATTTTGTTTGTATTAATAATGTTTGAGAAACAGCTATCACAACTTCGGCAAGTTTCGTTTGGTTTTTTGCAAACCTCTATATTTCCAGTAGGAGTGTCTTTCGTTATAAATTTTTGGGGGAAGAGTTACCAAATAATTGAGATGAGAATAATGGACGATAGAATGTACTACAACTCAAAATATATTAATGGACACATTTGAAATATTTATCTAAACTTCTTCAACAATCCCATATCTACGCAGGCATAAAAGGAATTAAAATCTCTACAAACTGTGCTACGAAGATTGTATGGTCACATCGATGATGTTACAATTTTGCCAAAACTGTTAGAAATAATAAGAAGTTTGATATAACCGATAAATTCAAATAATTCAGGAAACAAATGGTAATGAACAGTTAATATTTTTTTTGGTATTTTCAATTCTCAGATAATAGTATTCTCTATCCTAGTTTCTAAATATAAGATGTTTTGCAGAACAAACTCAAATGATGATAGATGAAGCAAATTAAAAGTTAAAACAAAATAACCGTTTTCATAAAAAATTCATACTTCAACTGTATTTATTTTTTTTTCTCTATTTCTCTTGAAAAGTCTTTATACTCTTTAATAAAGTGCTGGTTGTTTAATACGCATAAAATATTAAGAATTCTAGATAAATATTTATCAAGAACAAACGACAACAATCGCAATTAATAATAATACAAAACATCATCAATTATTTACTTGCTTTTGACAAAATATTTTTTTACGATAATTGTTTAAGAATCAAGAAATAAACTTGTCTTCCGAGAAGTAAAACGACAAATAAATAGGAGCAGTTGTTTTTCTACATTTCTTTACTGCAATTGAAAAACAAGTAACAATTCCATTTTGTTTTTTACATAAAGTTTACAATCATTTACGAAAAGGTAAGGCACTTCGGACATTGCACCTCTAAAAACCAACGGGAGGAATTCCTATAAAGTTTTACGATAGCGAGAGTGAATGAGTCATCGCGGATCTGGGAAAATCGATGGTGGCGCCGGACATACGTGGAATTCTTGTACTAGTCTGAGCTAGGATTAGATAGAGAATTCTTTCAGTAAAGCTCGTAAGCTTGTAGCTTGTTTGATTAATGGAATTTCATTATCATCTAATTGAAGATTTTGGTTTCCAGCTCGTAAAACTTGAACTTTTTAATCGTAAAAAACGTTAGATTTATCGTTTGTTTCCCAGTATATTGCTATATTGGAAAATTCTGAAGGTGGCTCTTATGGAAGTGTAAGATCAATAGAGTTTTTCTTGGAAAGGTGTTATATCCTTGGTCAAATATGGAGATACACAATATTTCCAGAATTTAAAAAGATAAAAATTCGCAAAGATCAAGTACGATGAAAGAAACAGCCTTTTCATAATTTTACCACGTTGAGATTTTAAATGTTTTATCGAAATTGATGATTCAACCATAAACCACAAACGTATCAATCATCGAACCACTATATTTTTACGCTTCGTTTGTCTTCTTACTATATGAGTACTATTTCGTAGTATTCAACTATTATTAAAGTACTCCGTAACGACTTCTTTTATAACTTCTCTTTTTTTGAATAACGACCGGTTTTTTATATCCATCGTGATCGGCGTGAGCTTAACTACAAGGAATACATGATCAACTCCATTTAAGGTAATCGATGCACGTGCTAATTGGCTGTTCATCGAATCATTTTCCAATCAATTTCTTAATATAACATAAACACACACACATATATACACCCAATCCTTTTTTAATCTACAGTTTCAGATTAAATTAGCGAATTTCGGTCTGCATTATGTGTAATAGCGAGAGGCTTTTGCATTATTAAGTGATAATGCGTATTGCATAATAATATGTCATAAGGGGCCTCTTAGGGGCAATACTTTGCGGGAATGTGGAGGTCGTGTGGTAAACAGCAGGAAGGTTTCTCGGACGTTGGCTTTGTGGCCCTGGCCGTTACCAGATCACTACTTGGCAACCTTATCAATATCATACAACTCCGGTCATTGCTTTATTAGAAAGTATCGCAAGGGTAAATACTATTTTTAATAATTTATTTCACCTCCTTCAACTTTACACATAGTTGGTTTTGATCGTTCGAGTTGAAATATCAGTACGTTACCAGCATTATAACGTTCGAAAGGAGGATGTTGCTATGTAAGAGTTTTTTATCATTACTAATTGAGATAATATATTTTGGTTCGCTTCTTGCATTTCTTGTGAAAACATTTCTCTTTTCTTAAATAACAGAAAAGTATGATTTTCTTTTAGTTATCTGAGAACTGATAAGCTGTTTTGATGGTCAAAACTAATAAATTAATAATACGTAGACGCAATCTTCAGAGCAACAGATTGAAATTAAATTTTGTTTACAAATATATAAATTGACAAGGCATGTAACAAATTTTTAACTGCATTTTTAATTACAAAGTGAAAACAAGCTTGCATCTATTTTCTGTTGCTTTCAAGTTAAATAAACGAAATACTCAATAAATGAAGTAAATGAAGCAGAACATTAATTAAGGAAGTAAATTCAGATCATTATCTTCAGAGGTTTATTTATCTCTTTTGATTTGTCAAAGAAACTAAATTACCAAAAAGGTTACTTAAATTCGGTAGTAACCTATTACTTAGTATTTTACGGGAAGTTAAATAAAAAGTTTACAGCTTATAAAATCAACAAATTATTGGCAAAGTAAATTCAATAAAATGCAGAAAATAACTTGAGCAATATTGAATAAAAGTAGATGAAATGCTACAATACTTACAATGTATTTATTTCAAAAGCATGAAACTCAATTAGTTAAACAATTCTAAGGATAAATACACAGTTTTGTAACTAAACTGTCTTATCTTTATACACCACTAATAAAATTCGAAATAATATTACTTTCTACAGATTTTGCTGTTCTGTTTAAATCAAACACCTAAGTCAAATATGTTCAAGATTAAATAACCTTAGCTTCACCACAAATTAAGAAATCAAAATGTATTTGAGGTCACTATCTGTCACTGCTGGACGTCAAACCAACATGATTTGTTGACCAATATAATTATGTTCCATTCTGAGAATTTCCAGAAAAAGAAATAATAGAGTTCTTAGAATTAAGATAGTTTGAAGCTTCCACAACTGCATATAATAGTGGATAATATCCCTTCACTTTATCTTTTCAACGAACTCCAAAGGAGTCGTTACTGAATTTGCGAAGTCTGTCTGTCTGTCTGTATGTCCGCATTTTTTGTCAAATTCTGAAATCTTGACTTCAGATTTGGATTCTACATCAAAAACTAAAGACCGCGTGGTATCTTCGTTTTTTGATAACTCTTCGGGCTGAAAATTGGGAAATTTTCAAATTTTTTTTTTACTTTAGAATCGTATTCTACATCAAAAAATAAGACAAACGTGTACTTTTAGATTTTTGATATCACCTCGGGCACATGGTCAAAATGGCTGCCAAAGTCTGAAAAAAGTAACAGAACAGAGTTCGTTGTGGTTATGCTTTGCATTCCCAGATGTTTCTTATTTAGTACTACAATTTTCTTTTCAGGTAAACAATTTTATATTGTCTAACTAGAACTACTGCAGCCATCTCTAGTCACGGCACACGCGACGCCTTCAGCTTTGCCTCGTGACGCCAAGTTACCCCTCTTCTTCTAACTCTCTTAAGATAGAAAGGGTGTGGTCAGCTCTGGGGACCACCGATTGCAGTAACCTTTGTTGGTACACATGTTAAGCTTCCAACCCGCCACTACCAGTGTCTCGCGGTCGGACTTCACCTTCTATTATAGTATTTTTACCATAAGAAGTTCGAGATGTAGAAAAACTGTAACAATCAACACTAAGCCTACCGTTTATTTAGTTTGCTTTTTAAACAATTTAATTTACACTACCTATTTCTGAGTGTATTTATACTTAATAATAGAAGGTTAACGGACTTCGTCCTCCATTAACCTTCTTGCCCTTCACTAAACCTCTTCTTCTCTTTGTATTTTCTCCTTTTTCTTTCTTCTTCTTCTTCATCATCATCATCATCATCTTTACTCTCTTATATATTTTAGTATCAAGTAGCCGGACGCACCAAGCCGCAGTATAAATGCTTTGTCGTCTAAGTCCTGACCCGAGCCAATGCTGCTTAATCCCAAAGATCACGTGACATCTAGCACATCCACTCTGCCGTACTATGGCTCATTAGCTTTCTTAACTTGGCCCTTGGTTGGGCTTCGCCCTCCATTAATCTTCTCAAGAGACTCAAATATGTACACGACTCGGGTTACACCCTCGTACGAACCACCTTCGGTGGATACAAATCGGGTTCCTTTAATCTTCTTAGGAAATCCAAATAGGTTGTAGGTAACAAGCACAACGAGATCAGAATTTGTAATATTTTGCCTCATAAGTTAAAGAAGAGCGCACTTGATTGGCTGCTTTCAAGCACTCTGCGAGGATATGTATCATCCTTTAGCAATGCGTATTAAAGAATGACAGAGATACTCTTCACATAATGGAACGTAAAGTGACGCATAGGACATAAATGCGAATATTCCAAAGAATAAATACGCAGACAAAGATGGAGTACTTCAAAAGAAGAATCCCAAAGTCCTGAAGAGCTCTTGTTTTTGTATCATCTGGTAAGTAATTATTAGATCTGCTTCCGCAATAGTGGTACCAATGGCAAGCATGCACGGTAAGTAAATGTATACTGCTGAAGATAGACAATTCTTTTATCCTTATATGTGTTCTATTGTCGATATCGCTTAAAATTAACCGTTAAGAAGATTTTGCTTCAGGTTTTATTTAGATTGTTTTGCCACATGACCAAATCTTCGCCAATTTATCTTTTATTTTTTTGTCGCTTGGTCAAGTTAGTACCTTAGCTAACGTCCTCCACAATAACCTAATAGTGTGACTTATAATAAACTGTGAAACTAGTGAAGTTAAGAGAAAAATTTAAAGGTCAAGTCCTAAACGCGTAATGCAGTATCAACACACAGACGATAGATGCAACTTTTGAGCACCTGCTCGTTTTGCTACTGCTTTTCTACAATTTGGTTATTTTTTACTTACGTTCAAAATTAAAGGAAATTAATCAAAATTAACAAGGAAAATCTAAATACAAAAACAAACAAAAGAGTCGCAAAGTCATATTTTTTTCTAAAATTGGACTGCGGAGGCGTCGAAACTACCAAACATGTAAGTTTCCAGTCAGGTCTCTCAGCTCGAGAAACGTTTCGTTTAGTGGAAATGTCAAATAGAAGAATAAAATATAATAATAGCACGCTCAATTGAACATTGTGCTATCACTGCATCATCTTTAGAGTTTATCTACTTGCTGTAGAAAAGAAATGACCTTTTGTTATCAAAACTTGCAATTTCTATCGAGCGATTGACCAAAATGTTCTTTTATTGGTATTTACACCATTAAACAAAATATTATCAATCATTTTCAAAGCTAACAATTAAATGTGAAATTAAGTTAAAGCGAAACCACCTTTTGATTAGAATCATTTGTATTGCATAACAAAAGCTCCTGATTCAAATACGAATCATGACATTTTAAATTATTTCTGTGGTGCTTTAGGTATATCAAAAGCTACCACTACCAGACCTTAAGAAGTTTTGTTGAGTTATGACTTGCCGCTTGTAAAGTTAACCAAAACTCTGATTGTTTCATTTGAATTTTTTTTGTCAAGGCCCTTAACATCAATAACTGGTACCTTTAGGACTTGACATAAAAATTAACTTTATTTCTGTTTTTGGGACTAATTCTTACGCAAACTGGTAAAAATTCCTTTTGACTGTAACAAACGTAAATTTCACACAGCGGAAGATACCGTGCTATAGATTATTATATTGAATCATATATCGTAGATTTCCCAGATACAAAATTCTGATAGGGGATGTGCTTGAAGGACATGCTTGCGGCTTTGTTATTGATCAAACTACTAAATTTCAAATATTTGGTTTATTAACATTTTAATAGGATAATCAAGGTAACAATTTAAGGTCTGTAAGACAGTTTTTCTATAAACGGTATGCTGTGCCAACTGCGATCTAATTACTATTATATCTTTATGTGTGTCATCAAACCCAATTCATAATAAGATTACAAATATGAAAAACGTTTTAATTTAAGTAAAATCTGCTGATATGTATATTCACGTCTACTAATCGGCAAAAACGATCCTTTTCCTACTTCTTATAAAAACACTTTTAATTATCAACCCCGTATTTAGGATAAGAAGCTTTCTAACTTTTTTTAGTTAATAAGTAGGCTCTAGAAATCAACACATTTTTTTCTTCTCTTCAATTGCATGCTTGATTTCTACTATTACAAGCGCCACGATTGGGTCCAAAATTTGGTGGTCATTAACCAGGTAAATTCATCTCAACAGCCTCTCATTTTTTTGTCTGAGTGGGTTAGTATGTCAGGATCTTACGTCACTTTGTATTGTTCCTGCACGCAAGTGGTGCGTAATTGCCATCTTTCAAATTGTAATATAAAGCATATACATACAAAAAAAAAGTAGAAAAAAATCGTGATGTTAAGTAAATGTATAGTCGAAATAATCATGATAGATTAAGTACTGAAATACAATTAAAATGAGTTACGGTAACCTTAATGACGATAATTATGTATTGCCGCTCCCCTCTCGTAATGCGTGAGATTTTGTAGCATCAGCGTTGCTGAATTCGGGCTCAGGAAGTAAAAGATGACGCCTTGGTATTTAAAAGTTTTTTCATTCCGTATAAAGGTCGTTGTTTATTACCTTCTTTTATACGGCTTATATTTTATTTTAATTTTTTTACCAACACATGCCACTTGCATTAAAACTTTCTTCAGATTCTTTTTCTTCATCAGATAAATATTTAACGTCAAGAGTATGTAAATATTAGAAGTGTTGTTTTCTAATATACGTTAAATAAGTAGTTTATTTTTGAAATTTCTGTACGCTTTTGTGTCTTTCTTTGATATTTACGGGCGTGTATCCTAAAAATCTGGACAACCTTTATATTGAAAAATAAATGGTTTATTGCAACTTTTAAACACAAATATATTGTTTTAACTTGAAATGACACAATCTGCATCCTTGTCTGCTGCTGTCCTAATTTTCGTCTTAATACTCAAATAATAATCAGAGTCTGGAAGTGCTCTGACGTGCCGTAGCGGAGTTTTGACTTAATTTGAGCTTCAAGTTCTGCACTTGTTTTTGCTTCCCACTCATTCTCGTAGACTTTTTGTTTTAGCTGAAACCAGAAATGCTCGATAAGTCTTAATTGGGAGGCATTTGTTATGTTTTCAGTCTTCGGAATATATCGTAGTCCATAGTCCATTCTTCTCACATACAGCTATTGTGTCCTTGGCGTAATGAGAACTTGCCATGTCAGGCCAGAATACATACTGAACATCTGAATGGTGTTTCTTTAAAAAGGGTATCAGCCGTTTCTGTATACACTCTTTAAGGTATACCTCTTGGTTGATACAGAGTCCGGAAGGGGCAATATACAGTGTGTCCACATTTCAATGCTCACTGTTGGGATCTTGGAAATTGTATGAGATACGAAGTCGGTTAAATTAGAAGAAATTTGGCTATTTTGAAGATCAATTTACTTATGTTTTTGTTTTTTCAAAAGAGTTCACAGTTTACTAGATATTTGATAAAAACGAAATTATCTTATTTTTTTAAAATAAAAAGCATTTACCAGGTAGTTTGCTATGGCAGATAAATACATTTGTTATGTAGCAATTGCTAAAACAAACAAAAGAGATGCTTTAAGATACTTTACTGTGCATTCCAGACGGCATCAAATAAACAGCTTAAAAGCGTATTTATTTTGTTTTAGCAATTTTTGCATAACGAATGAATTTATTTGATAAAAATCCATGACTTTGTGTGTTAGATGTCATGGCACACTATGATGAAAAATGATTTTCACTTCATAACTCGGTAAAACAAAAGAATAGCTATGTCAAATCATGTATCACTAAACAGCATTTAAGGTGCGCTGTTCAGTAACATGGAAATCGAGTAGGCGTTCCATTAGAAAAAATTTGGATTTACGTTTCACCGCCGAAGTAAAACAAAAAACAATTGGGAAAATAATTTTTTTGTGTTTCGGAGTAAATTCTCTAAAAAACCCTCTTTGCCGTTCTTTTCTACCTTTGTTAGTTCCTTAGGTATTTCACTTAAACAAAAATAAGATGATTTCGTTTTTAGCAAATATCTAGTAAACCGTGAACTTTTTTGAAAAAACAAAAGCATGCGTAAATTGATCTCCAAAATAGCCAAATTTCTTCTAATTTAACCGACTTCGTATCTCTTACAATTTCTGAGATCCCAATAGTGAGCATCGAGATGTGGATACACTGTATACTTAGGACCAGCTTTCCCTACTGACAGCTAGCCATACAAGACGCTTAAATGGAAACTTGGTATGGTGCTTCAATTTGACTTCTGGATCGATCTCTGTATCTTCTTTATGAAAGTATAACTTATTTCCAACATAATAATTACCGTCAAAAGAGAAATATGATTCATCATCTAAATTATTGGTGAGCTTTAGAATATCTTCACGAAATTTTCGCAGCAGCTTCCTTTGGGTCATCAATTGCCTCTGTGTATATTTAGGGGCAGACTTTCGTTTTCGTATGATCACATTTCTTTCTTTTAGAATTCTATGCATATATCCATGAAAGATTCTAAATTTTCTACCCAATTTCCTCAGTGTTTGGTCGACTTTCCCAACTACTTCTTCTTCCAGCAATTTTCTTTTCTTTTCAGACATCTTCCTTTTCTTTCTACCACTGTCAGGTTTTCTATTTAACAAATCTCCATTCTCAATCCTACTAATTACACCATAGATCGTACTTCACATCAATGTGAAATGGTTTAACAGTAAATGCTTTACCTCACGAATTTTCTGCTAGCAAAGTCTTTCATTAATGCAATTTAAGCACGAATCGCTTAGGTCATAAGGTCACGTGAATTCTATCTCAGACCTGAAGAATCTCTTTCCGACTTCAGGCTCGAAAGCACATCGGTTCAGTATGGCTTCGTTCGGTTTATGCCATTTAAACTATGCAAAGTGTACTTATGTACCTGAGCCAATAAAATTACATTTGACTATAGCGAAGACTCATGGTGCATTGTGTATTGGTGGTGCTAAAAAGCACAACAATTGTGGTGGCTAATTCAGCTGAGACTGAAAACAAAACGATTCCCGCTTGTTTATGTCAACTTTTACTTTGATTTTTGACATAGTGGGACAAGAAAGCAAGAAAAACACGATGCATTCAGAAACACGCACGAACGATACCAAATACTAAAGTTCAGTCCATTGGAGGTTACAAAAATCACGCCAGAGATTGTATTCGAGTTTGACCGTCGCCTATAGAAAATTCTCTTTATTCCCGAAGCTATCTGTATACCAAATTTCATAGCCATAGGAGGAATAAAAATTTTTTCGTCAATTTTATTAGAAAGTAGAGTCTTTTCAACCCCATTTTGTGATCAAGAGTTGGCAATTGTATCTTAGCGGGAAACAAAGTGATTTTTACTCTCTGTTGTTATGACCTGTCCGTCCCAGGGCTTCGTCCAAGATCACTCTGTTTTTGTTATTTCGATTTTTGATGCTTAGAATTGTGTTTTTTGAAGTACAGACGTTGGACTGTTTTGTAAATAATTGATCTACTCATATAAGAAAAGACTTTTTAAGTAAAACCACATACACCATTGACCGTATGTATCAGAATGACTCGCCATTTAAAATACTCTAGTAAAGAGCTGCCAGTTGCAAATCTCTCCTCAAGGGTTTTTTCTGTGACATTCTTGAATCTCATAGTAATTGGTGAATGTTCTTGTAATTCTTTCCTATTTACCGAGCTTGACTAGGATCAACACTCATCTCTTGTTCTTCACCAGAATTCTTTTGCAAGGATAAGTTGGCTAGTAGTTTCTTCCTTGTAAATCTGCAAACGCAACTCTCTTATCTCTTTCCGTTATCAAGCAAACAAATAATTTTGCCCGTTCTTTCATATGGCAAAAGTTTGAATGATAAAATTCTGAATGAATAATGGAATGAATGAAAGAGGAACATAATAACTCTCTTCATTTCGATATCTTCAAATTCAACTACGAATCCAACCGACGGACATCTAAGGATTGAAATTCAACCATGCCGGGTATGACAGCAGTGATCTTAGCGTTCCAAAACCGTTTCGTCTTTTCGCTATCGAAATATAGCAATCACGAGTTTTTCCAAAGTCTTCATTTTTTCAACTTTGAACCGCTCGTTCTCCGTAACTTACCGGATGAAAAATCTTTTGATAGTGCATTTCTGGAAGTGTATCTGTAATCATGATTTCTATCTACGATTGCAGGATAGAGATCCAGTTAGACTTATACTATTTTGCTTTTTGATGCAAGAAATTAAATAGCAATGCCAAGAACAAACACAGTTCTATGGCTAAACTGCCTTACCCTAATATTAAGAAGACGACAACATTTGCTCTTCCAATGTTTGAAAACCTCCATGTATTTTCTGCTTAACTTTAGATTGTTGCAATAACCCAACAAGTTTCTCTAATTCGCTCTACTACACACCTACTACCAAGTCAAGTATAACCCAACAAGTCTTACGTCATATTTCTTCTGATACACCAAGGAACCAAGAACCAAGCTCTTCCATGATATACAAGTTTTTCGAGACCGTCCAGCTATTTCGACATTGCATTTCTTCCGGTATTCACAATTCTCCAATTTACGGTCCAAATCCCAAATTCCAAACTGACCATACGGTTGACGAAAAATTAATTCTACAACGGGCACTGTTGCGTCGTCGTAGCAAAAATAACATAATAAAAAGTACTTTTTGAAACACTATATATCACTTTGTTTATAAAGTAATCATTACTTTTGCAACTGTTAATTGGGTATTAATAATTTCTATCTATTAATATTATAAAGTTTTTATAGAAATCTCCCTTTATTCTTATGATATATGGTAGTATGATTTAATTTTTACATTCAAGAGTCTCATGTCAGCCTTTCATTGTCATAAAATCACCTTAATAAGTCTCTGTGTACACTGTGACTTTATATTTTAGAAAAAGTATTTTATTCATATTTATTAAAATAAATACACGTAATATGGACGTGTCAGGTAAAAAAAATTTTTAATCTTAGGTTAGTTTATTTAATTGAAGCACTAATTATAACTATTACTACACCAACGCCAAGTTAA
>VTPC01006158.1:138566-149919 GCA_011009095.1 Ignelater luminosus | reverse complement strand
AAAAAAGCAAACTGATCAAACTATGACGATCACAGGATGATTAGACGTACGTCCCATATTCTAAAAATTTACACGCATCTACAAAAAGTGCGAGAACCTGGTAGACAAATGTCAGTTTGGATTTCGTGGTAGAGTGGGCACAAAAGAAGCACTCTTCTCTCTGAATGTTCTAACTCAGAGATGTAGGGACATGAAAGTAATCGGAATTGACTGGCAAGAGATAAGCACCATTTCAGAACTGTACGGGCATCAAATAGGCAACAAGTTAATGTTGAACAGGAAACAACTAAGGCTGTACTAATAGAGAGAGGTATGAGACGGGAATGCATTCTTTCACCACTTTTATTCAATCTTTACTCGCAAGCAATTGTTAAAGAGGCACTCCATGAGGTGCAGAAAGGAATAAAAGCAAATAGAGTGATAGTTATGCTGATTGGTAGACAATACAGCTGATCTACAAGAGTTAATAGACTACATTGTGAGATATAGCGAGCATTACGGACTTTCTATGGATGTGACTAAGACAGAGCTCCTTGTTTTCGGAAAAACAGACGTTAACGCTAACAACAAACAAATAGAGCAAGTAAATTCTTTTAAGTACTTGGGAACTAACATTAATGTCAATGCGACTCAAAAAGAGAAATTAAATCAAGAATCGAACAAGCAAGAAAAGCCTTCTTCAGCATGAAACAGTTTTTTTTACAAAATCTGGATTAGATCTTGAGCTTAGAATGCATAGGATTAGATGTTATGTCTTTCCCATTCTGTTATACGGGAGCGGAAGTTGGACACTTGACTCAGCGACTGAAAAAAAATAGACGTATTTATACAGACGGATATTAAGAATACCGTAGGTATTGAGAATTACGAACATGGAAGTTCTGGCTCAAATGCGAGAAAATAAAGAACTCATGCGAACAATAAGAAAAAGAAAAACAAGTTACATAAGGCACTTAGTGGGAGGCAAAAATACTAGTTTTTAAGATTAATAACAGAAGGCTAATACAGAAAAAAAGATCGGTGGGAAAAGACGGAATTCCTGGTTAAAAGACATAAGAAATGGTTTCGTTGTACCTCACTGGACATATTTAGGGCAACGTCATCCAGAGTAATGATGGCCAATTGGATCGCCAATCTTTGAAGGAAGACGACAGATTAAGAAGAAGGGTTGGTGATACAGGTCTTTATCTTGCTGTAAAATTCCCTATTAGCTGATTGGAAAACTTACTTCTGAACTGCAAGTGTCGAATCGGTTTCTTTCGTGGATAATTAATTTTTCAAGTTTCTTTATAGAAGATGAGCGCGCTGATAATGTCTGGGTCTAGAAACTAATAGAAAAGCTTCATGTACCATCTCCTGCCCTTCCAAGCAATGCTGTATGTAGCCATGCGTCGATCAAAACGATCAACGCCTCCCATATATTTCTTGTAGTCCAGAAGCAATTGTTTTGCGTTTCCCGTCATGTTTGGCTGCATTATGCATATTACTGCACACTATTACAGATTTGTGCCTTCAGCCATCCATTCCGTAACAGACACCTCATTGCATACCGCATAGTCAGATTGGTTTATAACCAAGTTTTGGTCTTTCAACAGCGTTCTTTCTTATTTTTCGAATCGTCCCACAATCAACAGTCCCTGTCTAATAATTTTTGCATAAGTAGTATTGTTGTGACGAAGACACAGAGAACCCTCTATTTGCCAACGTTTTTGATAATTGCAATACTACACATTCGCCTAGTGCGTCCTCATTGGTACTGTAGACTCCTTTCTAGGTAAACGTTAAAGAAGAAAAATATCCTCTAATAGAAGAATAAACCAAAGCCCACACCTTGAAGCGTCTTTTGCAAGGCTTCATAGGCACGTACTGATTTCCTTTAAAGACAACCATTCTTTTATCTTCAGCAATATTTCTGCTGGGAGGTAATGAAGCACTGAACACTTCATTGAAATGCATCGAACTTTGTAAAGCTTGTCATATTTAACAGTACCACGTGCAGGCATTTTTGAATTATGCTTTATGTGAAGAAAACTGTTTCACAGGAAATATGCTAGAAATTCTGCTATTATGAAACTTGAGATCCTGTGACCAATATCTTCTCAACTACGGTAAATTGTTAAATCTTATGATTTTTATTTTTCCGTCAAAGGCTTTCTGCTTCTCTTCTGTAAGAGCTAAGGTTTGGCGTGTCTGTTAGGCATGTTAATTGGATTGATAAACAAGTAAATAAAAAAAACTGTCCGTGAAAGAGATGTAAAAAAAATTAACAGGCTCCTCGGATTAAGCCTATTAAAAATAAAACTTCCTGAACGTTTGGCCGCATTTAATTCATAAAGTCATAATTGTCCAAGAGAAGAGATTCTGAACAATCTCCTCTAATTTTCAAGAAATGCAGCATCTAGAGGTCCTGGTTCATTTGGATTGTAAGTTCTACCTTTTACTGAGTTATCGGAACCGTAATCGTCATCGGCATTCAATTAAAATCAAATCGTTTCCTTTTTCTTGGCAGCTCTGGCGTTGTTACACACCACGAAGAAGGTGACACCCATCTTGAACATACTGTAGTGGATCTTGTGCTTGAAGTTTCAACTTCTCGGACAATCTTTTCATTCGTGTCGGAATCACCACCAAAGTCGGAATTATCTGCCTGATCCAACTACTTAGCTTATTCCTCATCGGTGAGAGGTCTCTTCCATTATTAATAATTAATCGAGCATGATCTAGAAAATGTCGGAAACAAAACCAAAATTGTTCTTGTTACGTTCTGTAAACAAGCTGTAGAAGGTGAAAAATACTTGAACAACTTCTTCTGGACTGGTTGATTACTTACACTGCCATAAATTACAAATCTAGCTTTGTTGCTCTTATTTTTCTTGGGCTACTTTTATGACTAAAAGATTAGCCCGGTTCTGTTTTTGAGCAGCGATACTAAGAAAATGGTTTACATTTTGAAAGTTCTGCGGATTATATAACTAGCAAGAAATCACATCGTAAGAACAGGTAGATTATCAATTGCAATTGTAATATCAAGAGTATCCTTGTCGCTCTTTATGACCGAGTGGTATCTAGGAATTTTTTCTAATTCCAATAAAATGCGAGAGATGGCAGCTTAGCTACAATTTGAATGCATTTGAGGCATTTTGAAATCATCTCAAGCTATAGAGCGACGAATATAGACACTACTGCCATCTGGTATGCCTGATTTACCACGAACTGAATAAAAGTCGCTAATATTATAGCAATCCGTTCATTCAATGCGGCATTAAGGAGTGCAAGGCCCTTGAGAGAAGTTTGATTTTCTGAGACTTTGCATAATAGCTTTGTTCTTCCAAGTTAATTTGTTTTAGTTAAAAAAACTTTAAATGCAGAGCCTTCCTGAATATGTAAAAAGGATCAAGCTGAGTCATAAAACCTCTGAGAAAAGAAAACACGAGTTTTCGTTCCATTTTTTAAAATAAATATTATCAGAGTGTCAAAGAATATAAAGACGTGGGAGGCAGCTTACAGTTCGTGATTATTAGAACCCTAACTGTGTATAAAACTGGAAGGAAGAAAAGATTACTATGTTTAATTCCATCTTTTAACGGCGAGCCACTTTGGAAGCTCATCAAAAAATAGAAACTTTTAAGTGAAAGTAAGGATAGAATAAGAGGCAATTAAGTTCGTGGAAATTACAGTTCTGGTATATCCCTCTCTGTACACTCTGAAAAAGATTTTCCGGTGCCCGTGATACAAGCATATAATACCTAATCCTTAAAAAAGGGTATGAGTTTGTATAAAGTGAATTTAAATGACAGTTAAGTCACCCACTACCAATCAGTTTGTCTTTTCTGCGGAGTGTTATATGAAATGAACTATGCCCGATACAGTTTGCAGTTTTTTCAGAAAATGACTGGAGTTCACTTGTTGCTATGGTCACGGGGGCTGCTATCCGAAACACATTAATATTGTTCAGAAAAGGTTTTTGTTTTGTTTTGAATGGAAAGATATTATTTTTATTTTATTCTTATTTAATTGACTGGAGAAATCCACTTCCAGGTCATCGTACTGTGTAAGTGAAACGCACTGTAATGGAATATTAGTTTTATGCCAAAAACAGTATAACCAACGCAATACTGTTACATAAACGGACTATAAATATACAGCAACTTCGAATGATTAAAAGAAAGAAACAGCTAATTGAATGAAAGCGTAAAGAAAATAAACGGACGCGTATGATCATTAGATGGTCTACCTTAATGTGGGATTTCTCCTATTTATTAATTGTGGTTGTTAAGAAAACAACCTCGGAAATCGACTAATGTCGCGCTAGTATCTATGCCAACGAATTTTGCTGTGCTATTTTCTTACAGAGCTTCCCACATAATTTACGTCTGTAAATTCTTGTCTCTTTTACGCATTTACTTCATATGGAAGAAAGTGTTAGTCGAGGAAATCATCCGTATACTTTGAAGGTATGTGCAGATATTTAAAAATGTTTTATCTCAATTACACTTTCAGTTTAGCGGATGGTGCACTAAGTTTGCATTAGCAATCTGGTGGTAGACTAAGGTTGGTTACTGAGTTAGGTTTTTATTGAAAATTGCACAATGAAGCTTTTTATGCAAACTACAAAATTCATTGTCTTTGTGCATCATCCTGCTTAATACCTAACCTCTTGATTTCCTAAAGAATATATTGATTGATAAAGAAAAATAGACTTGCAGTACTAACGAATTAAAGTAAGACGAGGATACAGATTTAATTGTATAATCTTATTCTTCTTTAAATTTTCAGGTTTTTGCTTCTCAAAAATGTTTAGACTTAAATTTTTTCTAGTAACAATAATAACTGGCGAATCTACTATTAAATACAATGAAAGTGTTCCGCCTTTCACCAAACACAGGGTATAATTAAATAAATTGTTTTGTGTTTCTACAAAAAGAAATATGATACACCTGTTTCGTTTCGAATTCTTATAATGTAGTTTCATCGATCTTGAGAATTAATCTTTCATAACAAACATGTATGTATTAACAAGTTGTACCACCTTGTAATTCAATTACACTAAGTTAAGTAAATGAGAATTTAAAAAAAGAATTATTTCCTTTCAATAAAGTAGAAATAAAAATTATAGGACTTCATCTCTTAGTCTTAACAGACATTGGATTAAAGAAATTTTTTGTATTGAGTGTCGGCTTAATGTTCATCTGGAACAAGTTCTCCTAATTCAAAAGCTCCTAAGTATTCGTAGGCATTCTGTGTTGTTTTTACTTTCAAAACAGTTTCGTTTTCGTAGAAGGACCATTTGAATACTCAGCTTTAATATATGTACGCTCTTCTCTTCCATTTTGAGAAACAATTAGTTACCTTATAAATTCTGCGGTTCGACTTCTGATATTAATTGAATCTCTAATTATAGTTTTTAGAAGCAGAAAAAAACTGAATCAGTAAAGTTGATAACCGGTCACGATTACATTTCTTTTAATTTATATCCTATTCTTCTTACCGCGAAACAATACATGGTGCAAGGTTCGTATGCAAAGGCTCTTTAACAGAAACAATGGGCCAGCACATATAGAATGCGCTCGGAGCACGTTGCTTTGAAAAAATCCCATGGAATACCAAAGCGTCCCATACTAGGATGTTGTCACGCAGAGTCGGCACCTGTGTTATGTCGGTACGGGTGTTTTAATGCGATGTCCGGACTGCGAAGCCCGGTAGATGAAATTATTACAAGCATGATCTTTGATCCCGGGAATCAATCACGTTGGTAGCTTCTGTAATAGAACCACACTTATCTTAATTGCACGCTGCAACAGCTGGTGGCGTTACTAAAGCGGACCTCAACCGACGTTGCCGACGGACTTAATTAACGCTGACGTTAAGATCAAATTTGTTATTACTTCCTTTTTTCTTTAATATAACCACATTTCAGGTTCGAAACTGTAATTACGTCAAAGATTTATGATTGAAGCGACTCCTCGGAAGGTACTCGATGAAATTAGTTCCCATTTAAAAATCATAAATTTGCGGTTTATCTGCTTTGAAAATTGATTGGAATGTTGTAGCCCACTTACGCTCATTAACTTTTAACAATAAAAGTAAACAAATTTGTTTTAAATAAAATTACGTAATACTTGAGGTCTTTACAGGGGAATAATTTTCACAAGGTCGATGATCTGCTGGTTTGGACGAAACTTGCATACGTTTTCCATTTGTTTTAAATAGATTTAAATATAAAATTCGAGTTTCTTTTTTATAGTGTGAGTTAAAATCATTTTTTTGTTAGGAATGAGCGCGAAAGCAATTACAAGAGAACAAGAGGCGAGGAGTGTCCTATTGATATGCAGGGCACTCGACACTCGCCATGTTCTCACATGCACCTTATATGGAGCAGCTCATGATTTACATCCAGAGATATTGGGCACTTGTAAACCGTCTAGATACACCGCTTCGCTTTCTATCTTATCAGTCTGTCGACCTGTGCCGGTGTAACTGCGACATTCATGACGGTGACATACTCGAATTGGAAATGCTAAACATACTTTTATACCAGGTATAAACTTGTACCTTATTATACAGATACAACGAACAACAGACATACTATTATAGAGAATGTCTCTATTGAAGCGTTTCAAGATGTTACAAGGATTGTAGCTACATAATAAGAAGACAGATTGTCCGTGTTATTTGCGAACGAAAAATTTATTTATAATACAGACGCTCCAGTGTCTAAATCTAAATGTATTTGCAATAATTTGCTGTGACCGTATGAATATTAAACAATGCTGGATATTTAGAAATTTATAGTGTTGTGGTTTATAGTATTCAAAATAGCTTCAAGGTTTGATTTACAAGTAACATAAACCAGCAAAAATAAATTTCAGAAACAAGTCACCAGACTTGGTTAGTTGCTAAATAAAAACGTGTTAGTAAATAACAATCTGTCTTTATATAAATTTATTGAAATTTTTCGAACCAATTTTAGTTAGATAACATAGAATAGCTGCAAAATAGTTGGACTCCATAAATTTAAATTTCTAGATAACAATACTTGTAGTGTAGATAACAAAAAGAATGAATTAAAATAACAAAACGTTTTTTTTATTTTAAAGAAATTGTTACGTACTATTATAAATTCCTGTTCGTGTTATGTTCTTTAAAAACGTTTTCTTTAACTTTTGAAAATTATAAAATATTGCAAGGTTATAATGAAATTCAAAACTAAGACTCGTAGCTTTATTTTATTGTATCCTAAATTATTAAAATCAGCACCTTTGCCAAAGTGCTACCGTGGTGTTTGAAAAGGTCAACTGTTCAGTATTCTTGTATGATCGTAACAACTTTTGATCCATCTATTCTCAGATTCCGTTATAGCCGCAAATTCATTCGAGACAACTCCTGGAATACAATTAAATCAAATCTCAATCTTAAAAAAGTAGAATAAGCTCTACCAGAAATAGAACAAAATAAAAAACTCCTTTTTACGTCAAGTAAAAGCTTAATATACAGTAGAACTCATTTAGCAATAGATAATTGAAGATTTTGATAGGGTCTTATCACCAGATAAAGTCAATACTTCAAAAAAACCTAAAGAAAATTCTTCTAGATTTATGTAGTCATTTCGAATACGACCTTGAGATACTGAAGCTCCTCTTACACCAAAGAATAACAAAAATCATAAAAACCTATACCTCACTCTTTCTTTAGGTAAACTTTAGTTAGTAAAATAACAACTGTATTACTGTATCCTAGTTGTTAGGTGATGAATTCAAACAAATCTATTGATAGGTAGAGAGAGAGAGCTGCCCTAGAAATATAGGTATATAAAAGAAGGAAAGTTGTTGAGCTTCAGTTTCCTATTTATAGGAAGCTTCATGAAAGTCCCTCCTCAACCAAGAATGGAAATCTTGGGAATGAAAAGTGTAAAGATGGAAATTATAATTTTTAATTAAAGAAAAAGCAAATAAAAATGTAAAGTTAAAGCAAATTACATTAAAATAGTTTCTAAAAGATAAGTCCTGAAAATGTTGCCTAAGTTCAAGAAAGAAAAACACTTTTGCTACTATCTGGGTTTGTAAGAACAATGTTTAAAAGTGAAACATGACTTGTACCTTGAGAAGTTAAATACCACAGTGCCAAATTATTCTTTAAATGTGTTCTACAAAACTTTCTTTGGCCAGTCGCCAAATGTTTTGAAGTAAGAGAAATTCTTACTAGAGATTTTCTTCATAATAGTGGTTCTTTAGGGTATCATTATGAAACTTAGAAGTTCTTTCCCTCCAACGAGGTCGGAAAATAAAGGATAGAAATCAGCTTTTTGTCAGTTTCTCGAGCTCTCTTCAACTTTACTTTACAACTAATTAAATTTTCTACAAAAAAGGTTCTCTACATTATTCTACAACAGATTTGTGCTTCTCCGAGTTGCGCGACCTCTAAATCTTTCCAGTATGTTTAGATTATATTAGAAGAATTATTCCCAAAAAAATCTGCAAGTCTCCCTTTTCTGCTTCCTTTGTTGGCTCACCACCCTAATATTGAAATTGCGAGTTCTTTGTAATTTCCTACTAATTTCAAAGCAGTTAAAGTTTTTGCTCAAAACGAAAAGTTAGTTCACATTTGGTTTTCTATATTTAAGGAAATACAATTGAACGGTTTTTCTCAAAAGCACTCAATGTCAGTTTTTTTGAAGTTTTAGCTGTTGATGTTGGTACTATATGATTCAGCGCTTGCATTGTCACGTACTTTACGTTACTTTACTGTAGCCAACGTCCGTCCTCAGCATTTCTGCCATCTGACCCCTGGCGATTCAATAGGTTTCCACACCTCTGTACTCGGAGGGTGAGCCTTGTAAGAAGAGTGCCGAGCAGACTAGAAGGTGTACTGCGTCCTGTCTTCCATCGCCACTGTCCGGTGAAAATGAGCTTCTAGGTAATCATGCCCATCTCTTCCCTCTTGACACTTCCTTGTCGTGATTACTTAGCCAAAACTGTGCTATCAATAAGAGCACGGGCAGTTGACAAGGGCACTAGGGAAACAAGCTGGGGCATCTCAGCACCTTCTTTGCCGAGGTTATCGGCGCTCTGGTTAACGCCGATTCCAACGTGGCTTGGAACTCACTATTATTTTCTGAGTTGTGCATAGTCTAGCAAATTTCTAACGACAAGTAAGCATCAGAACGTTATCTGTGTTCCGGTTTGAGCACACTGCTACAATTGTAGACTGAGAGTCCACCAGAAACACGATGTTCTTGGTATTGTTGGGGACTCTCCCCGAAACTTCTGACACGGCCAACACTTCTTAGTCGAAATCGCTGCACGAGGCTCCCACAGCTAGTGCCCTTCAAGAAGGGCATTATAGAATCCGGTTTTAGTGTGGCCTGATCCGGGTTTGGAGTTGTCCTATTTCCGAGTCAAGAGCATCTGCTTTGCTAGAATTCAAGCCAGGACTCTTGAGGCCAATCTCAAGGAGAGAGAGGTTCGCGTTTGTGAACGTCGACCGGGGCTCTGGATCTTCTAGATCAATGCCATATTTTTGGCCCAGTTCCTTCGTTCTAGTAATTAAGATTGCTTGCGTCTGTAGTTCCTCGGAAACTACAGACACGAGCAGGCAAGTGCGTGGAAATCTCTTTCGATTTTCAACAGAATCTGTCGTTACTACAGATAAGAACATAATCACCTATCTACAAATGTTCCGTATTTTTCTAGGAATAAAATAAAAGAAATATTTATTGGAAAACTCTAACTGGTTTAAAGTCAGAAGGGAATTACAAGGAGCCCGCAATCTAAATGTTTAGCGGCTTGGGGGAAGGGGGTAGCACAACAAGCAAAGTGGGAAAGCTTGCGAACTTCTAACGTGATCTGAACATAGGTCAAAACTCAGCTTTTCCCTGATTAGTTGAGGGTCAAAGTTGAGCTGCTGGAAAAATTTGGAGGTCACACAACTTAGCCTAGCTTTCGACGATTATTTCTCAAAGATGCACAAATCTGTCGAAAAATGCTTATAGAGCCATTTTTGGTAACTGCTCTTTTTACATTTTCTGCCGAAGGTTAAGTATAGTTTTTCTCTATAAATGATTACCGCCTGATATTGTCTTTTCAGTGCCTAAAACTTGGGGTATTGGACTATCCTCAAATGGATAAATGAAGGCAGAAGTCTTTTATGAATATATATCGAATGTTTTTTATAAACATTTAGTCAAGACGGAAGTACAATTCCCTGTAATACTCTTTATTGATGGACACTGAACGCATTTGACATTGAAGTGAGTAGATTGTGTAGAGGTCTAAATATAATTTTAATTGCATTGTATCCAAATTCTACAAAAATACTCGAACCTGTTGACGTATCAGCGTTGAAACCTATAAAATCATTTTGCAAGAAAGGCGTGTTAGATTGGAGACGGAAAGATTGTATTGTTGTGCTGGATAAAGATTTCTATTCTAGAAATAAAAAGCTAAAAAATATAACTAATACTAAAGACTACGAAAAGTCTACAGAAATCAAATCTGTGATAAAAGATGAAGTCCTAGATACGTTGTTAGTTACGGAAGTAAAGGAGAAAATAAGTCTGGGATAGGGATTAACGATTACTTATGGTGGCCTAAAGTATTTCAGAGAAAAGGAAAAAAGAAACAGTAAGAGAAGGTCATTTGTTTTGATTTCGGACGAGTAGCAAGACATACAAACGAACAAAAAACTGGAAAAGAAAAAAACAGAAAAAGAAAAAGAAGGACGAAAGAAAAGGAGATTAGAAAAAGCAGAGCTAAAAAAGAAAACTCATGAATGATAGTAGATTATTAGAAATATGTGTACCTGCACTGAATGAAGTCAAAATTAACAAATTCATAGCTGGTTTTTCGTTGTTTTCATTGTGTTACTTATTAATTTTGTTTATTTGTGACTGTGCAATATGCAATTAGTTAGTAAAAAGTTGTAAAAGTGCGCAAATTCATTTATAAAATCTTGAAATTCGAATTAAATAATTTAATAATTATTGAAGCCGAACAAGAAAGTGTTGTACTTCAAGTAAAGTTAAACATGATCTACAATCTCGATAAGGAAGCACGAAGGTATACCGATTTAATTAATATTAAATGCGAATCTGATGATGTACATGCAAGTGACGAAGATAGTGAGCAATCGATTGAACATGAAGCAAATTCGAAAATTGTACCAACCAATTCATTGCAAGATGTGAATGAACCATGCTGCTCTCGCGAACTTAATAAAACACCGATTGCTGCTAGACAAACTGTAAGAGCTAATGTAATCGAAATGTCACCAACAGATGAAAAAGAATTGAAAACTGTACAATCTATGTATAGTGACGATAGTGAAGCTTGCTGTTCAAAGCAATGCAATAAACAGT
>VTPC01006158.1:113133-123722 GCA_011009095.1 Ignelater luminosus | reverse complement strand
GCACGATGACAAGGCAAGGCTTTCCTCCAGGAACTTTAAACCTATACAGAGAGCGTAAGTGACATTTTGGTGAAGTAATTTATAGTGACGCGCACAAAATTCCCACAGTATCGAAGTAAAAATTAAACTGAAAATCAGTCAAAGTACATAGAAGCTAACTATGAAGCCAATGCGCCTACCGTTAGGAAAACATGTGACAGCTACATAGAGAACATCGAAATCCTGTGCTTCCAAAATGGTACACTTTGCTTTAAGTCCAGCTCAAGAATAGGCGCAATTATCCTGTACATTCTCAAAATCTAATTATTACAATGATCCGCTTTTGTTCCAAAGTTGATATCTAATGGCACCTTTTGTTTTAGGCAAGGACATAAGGTCACATTAGCAATAAAACCAATTTCAAGACCATCGTAAATAACATAATTTTTCCTCTAGAGGCCGCAGTGGCTTACCCCAGAATGCGAGTTGCACCATTGTGACTTGACAGAAAACTAAACACACAACTCTCTAGAACAGCCCACCCACAAGATAACCAAGGCGGAATATCGATTAAGTTGCATAGAAAGTACTCTTTCACAATCTCAACTAGTAAACAGAGAAAAAATGAACTGATAAACATACAGCTAGGACTCGTTAGTGTTTTATATAGACAGATCGCGTCTGGAAAACGGAAAGTCCTCAAAAACAAACACACGCCTGGTATACCAAGAAGTGCAAGAGAGCTCGCTCTGGAAAAGTACATTATGGTCTTTCAAACACAGGTTCAGATAAAATAAGAAATGTTAAAATACTGTTGTGCACAGACGTTTTCAACAAGCTTGCAGTAACAAAGAAAGTCAATACCATTTGGATTTTCAGTCACAGTGAGATTTACGGAAACGAGAATGTGAATACATTTGCCAGATCGGCAGATCATGGCAGTCCTTAATTGATGGGTTCACAAGACGCAATATTGGATGACTATAGATCATAGTCGTATAGAGTTAAACCAGGTAAGCAGCAATGTTCTAATATGTGTGCTGAAAGGACCAATTGGATAAATGTAAGCCGTATGAAAAGTTTGAGACTTTTGAGGTCGTTGCTCTATCAAGCAATGAATTAGCAGCTGTCGCCTAAGCCGATATCCTTACTTTCCTAAGAGAGCCTTGCAGGTTTGAACAGAGGAAGAGAAGGAAGTTGGTTAAAGACCTAACAGACTCGTTTATAGGTTTCGGCTTCTTAAGTCTACTGAAAACCTTCATGTACAGCAAGCTCTGCTTACACCTAAACGTCATGTATAAAGATAATCATTACAATTCTATGTCTACATTATACGTTTTTTCTATTGTCTTGTCTTACAAAAGAATAAGCAGAAGAAATCAAATGCTGTTCACTTATTATATTTACAAAGTCCCTAAATAACTCCCTTAATTGTACAATAGCACTACTGTAAATACCCCTACCCTGAAATTTAAAAAATTGCAAAAATATACTTCCTAGCAGTACCCGCCTAAATCGTCAAAACTCTAGTTAATAACCAGCAACCACCTGCAAAAGCAAGATGAAATCAGTTACAAAACACCAGAACCTTCATCTAAATAAGGAAAACCATATTCCTTCAACTCTCGAACACGGAATTCTAACTCGGAATTAACACCTTCCTAATCATTCTATTGAGTTCCTACTGACGCTAAACAGCATCACACAACATGCCCAACGACATGATAATCACCAAATCATGCTTTACACAAGCACGCGCTCGGTGTGCACCGTCATACATGTAGGTACCTACAAATCAAAAAGGGAACAAATTCCTCCCCAAAACGCATCTCAACCATTCAAACGCGAGACTCAACATTCTTGACCTCACTAAATAACATCAAGGACCCAAATCCCCCTAAGCACCTCTGCTGAATACTCGGTAGAAAAATCCAAACCGACTCGGTTACCATCGAATCAACAAATTACTCCGTGGAAGCTGAGAAACCGTTCTACGAGAGCCCAAAAATTATATAACAAAAACAAAAAAAAACAAAAACCAAAGCCCAGACAGGATGTACCAATCTTTCTCATGCCCGAAACCCTGAAAGAAATAGAAAAATAGAAATAAAGACGCAAATATCTGACCAAATACCGAACAAGGATGGAAATGTTCCGTGAAGTGGCGAATTCGTCGCCCAACCCACCTCCCAAAATCAAAACCTGAAATAAATAAATGCCGGACAAAAATGAATGAGTTCGTTAGAAGTGACCGCTCCGTCGCCCAACCAATCTCTCGAGTGACAAAGATCTGGAAATAAATTAATTAATGAACAGTTTGCAAACTCGATGGTAGTGCTTGTTAAAGTGGCCGCTCTGTCGCCTAACCAACCGTTTAAGATGTACTAGAGGACCTAAAAATAATTTTAAATTACGAACGTAATGACAGGGTTCGTCTGAAGTGGCCGCTCCGTCGTCCAACCAACATACCAATGACAAAACTGTCTAACAGGCCTACATCCTAAGATAGGCTCAAGGTTGCCGATGTAAAAGCTCCCCAGGGAATCACCGGATAAACTAACAAATCGTACACCAACAAGTTACTGACCTGGTGTACTACACATTCCTCATACCTGGAGAGATGAAGTTGATAAAATTGCCATAGCATTCAAGAAGGAGCAAAGTTCTTCTTCAACACATGCTTATTAGTCCTAAACAAATAAGGTCTCTCAAGAAGATATCTCCTATAAGAGAGACGATCCAAAACAAAGCCCGACGGAGCAGCAAGATTCTTCCTTGACGTAGCAAGAGGATAGATTTTACCACCACTGGGTGACTTTTTGGGCCTAACAGGTTTTGCTCTAAGTCGCGATGTTTGAAGGTTACTATTACCTTGACGTCTTTTAAAGAAAAAGTGGACCGTCTCCCACCACCTTTTCCATTCCCCCTTATTTGTTGACACCACCACTTTCATACATGAAGTTTGGCGGGAATTGAAATCTGCCGCGATCGCGAAGGAAAAGCCTGATGGGACCGAGGCACAGCCCGGAAGTTACTCCTCGGTACTCACATCAATGACAAAACTTCCCCCTAGATCTAGGACAGTGGTGGAAATGGTCACCCCGTTGACAACAATTTCAACACCTAAGCCTTTGCGAAGAGCTGGTGGAGTTGACAAGCTGTCTTTTCCCACGCTATGATTTTTATCACTCACAGTTCTATCCTGAGAAGCACCTTCTGAGTTAGGAGGAGACGGGTGAACAATCTCAGGCAGTAACAAGCTCTGCGAATGATAAAGGTGATACTGGAATTTCCGTATCCGAACAACCAGAACTAGACCGCTAAAAGAGGTTAGCTAGGTTATAAAAAATCTATCAAAAGAATCTCTGCCCCTGAAGTTTCCGCCACCTTTAAAACGCGATAAGGAGTTCTTCGCTTGAAGTCGTTGGTACAGGAGTCAGATTATGATCAAGGAATTCTCTGGCGGCGGGTAAATATCCACGAAGATTGTCTCTGTACGACTAACCTCGTCAATGGAGTCCGACGACGCACTAGAATGGCTGCACATGAAGCAACATCAAACAAATCTGTCCGCATCTTACTAAGAACTGGACTCTTTTTGAGGATCTGATCGACCCGATTGTTGAGGACGCAGCAATCAAAAATCAGTCCCGGGTATCTCAGGTTTGTCTGGTGATCCGCTAGCCTCTCGATAGCTTCGCCGTGTAATTCTTCAATCATCCTAAATTAACTACTATTAACCTCTCCGTTGAAGGTGTCAAGCGCTTTGCCTAGTTCCCTAACGTAATAGCAACAGCTCTCTAATTTCATCTCTGGATCGGCCATAATCTTCCTAAGCTAAAAAGGAATAACTCCAAAAGTCGCAACAACTCAGAAATAGAAATATGACCTATTCCAACAATTACTGTATGTATAATCACGAGTTTCACGCTTAGGGCGTCATTTATGTAACGTAACCTTGTGCCCCGCTTACAATAATAATAACAATGCAAATCATCGATCCTAAAAGATTCACAAAAAAAATTCGAAAAAAAACTACAAGAAGAATAAATTAATCCCACAGTGTAAGCTCATCAACCTTAACCATCTCTCTAAGTAAGAAAGAACTGTTTAAAAAATTAAATTAACCCGCTGAAAGCACACATCAGACAACCACATGGAACGGTGGTTGAAAGTGACCGTTACAAGCGTTTTGGTTTTTGTCACCTAATTTTGGAGATGTCACTATGGCGTCTGACCGTCAACGGGTAGTTCGCATGTGTTAACCTACAATAGAATGCTAGAAACTGTTGACGACTTGCTTCGGTAGGCTAATTTGAAAAACCGAATTTAATTTAGAATGATTAAGATAAAGATAAAAGAGCAAAATCGTGCTTAGAGGTCCTCGAGAAAACGGTTTAGATGTTATTCATTTAGTTCAGAATGTACAGTTGTAAAAGTTGTCTTTTGTTAATGACTCAGAGAGTAGAAATTACCCAGATAGGGCATTTGAACAAAAACTAGAATGGAAATGGACAACTCAAAGAAAAGAAAAAAAATTGAAGTCAGGAATGAAATATTTATTTTGACGCTTATCGTCGTTGTTTGAAACCATTGCGTCCAAACTGGCACCAAATAAAATTTAAGAAATAATAAATAAGAAAGTAGGTACGCTTTTACTTCAGTCAACTTTCCAAATGTGTTGGACTTTAAATTTATAATATTTCAAAGTTACTGTTTTGAACCAAAAGCTGTCATAAGGAATTGGTAAAAAGAACCACGTCATCTGCAAAGTTTTCTTTCAAACTTACTAGGTAGATAAAAATTGATTTAGCCTGCCAACAATTAACGATGAAACAAACAGAACAGATCAGAATGATCGTTAAATGGGTATAAGTAACACTGTTGGTGTTATATGTAACAGAATTGTTACCATTCAGTCCTGCTGGAGCTTAAACTGACCTGATGCTTGTTCCTTTGCTACACCGCAAACAAGGCAGCGGCCTTGCTCACAAAAATGAAACGAATCAAGGTTTAGTAAAACAAGCTAATTAAACGAGCAATCAAAACATATAATTATATGGGACGTATACGTTCTTTGTCAGTACATAAAAATATTAAATAACTCAAACAAAACAAACCACTTACTGAGATATGCGATGATCTTTCTTATACACATCAATTTGGTCTTGTAGAGTGCTGAAACTAATGGACTATGGAATGATATCATCATTGTTTTTAAAAAGAGTGAAATCTCAAAGATTTTATACAAATTGAAGAAATGATCACACATTCTTCAATTATATCCAACTAATTGTCCATTCAAAAATAATTTGACATCAGTAGTGGATATAGTATTTCGTATAATGGTAATCAATTATAATTAATATGGAATACAATAATATTACACAATATAAATTATGATAACTCAAAAAACTAATGGAGCCGGTAGAAAGGTTAGAGTACTAAAGGAAGGAACTGAACCATATAATTTATATTTGGTTATACTAACTACGACCAATTGAAATCCGAAACAATATAAACCAAATTAGGGTAAAAGCACTAATACCCTGCCACCTAAAGAATATTTAAAATTCAAACTCGTATAGATTTAAAACGAAATTATATTTATTAATGAGACTTTTTGTATAACAGCGTACATATAAATGGTATACATACTTATCATCAAAAGTTATAAAAATGTTTAGTTTTATATTTAAAAAAAAATAAGTTATCGAAATGCGCATTTTGTACCAGTAAGCGAGCCACCGTTTGTTTAATGAAAATTCCTGATTTTTTGTATTCAATATGAAGAAGTGATACTGTTCTGATTTAACAAATAAAAATATTCACAGAGATGTTAAGAACAATGACTAAATTTATCTAGAATGCAAGAATTTCTCGTCTTAGCATAATCTCACGTTCCATAAGTAATTAAAAGTTAATAATTGACATGTGATTTTTATTTATTTGGAATGAATGTAACATAATACTTAGAACCAAGAACAGCAGATAACACTAAACTAAAAATCGCAGTTATTTGAGCCGCTATAATTTGTTTATAAAACAATAACTCATTAGGTGGTGGGCTGTTGGAGCTGGACGGATTTAGGTGCGTTTACTCTTAATCTTAACGGGTAAGTTAAGTTCACAACGTTTGGAATTTCGATTTGCACAAAAATTTATTACAAACTAACTAACTACGTAATAACACTAATGAAAGGAAAATCATCAAATTTAAATGTTTACTTTTCTACTCTATAAGAAACACAGATATTCGCGCAAAATCAGTTTTGTTTATTTCATTTAGTTATGTTAGCTTTTGAACGCGAACCAGCTGGTGGTATTCCGTCATTACAAATTTATTACAAAACCCTTGTTTACTGGGCCACAGTAAATTTGTAGGATGACAACCAAGGCTTTCTAAACGAAGGAAATAAAAGGTAATTGACACAGAATTCCAAAAATTTTTTGTACTAAATATGCTAACGGCAGTGGTAAATTCTTCAGAAAAAAAACAACTCGGTAAATAAAATAAAATAAATTCTGACAATACGTTCTAACACGCAGAATGTCATAACAAAATTCCATGTTTGACCTAGTACTGTTTAGAGGGTGTTTCATAATTTCCTGTTACTTTTTAGTTTAGGAAGATTAAAGAAGTGAACGATTTTTTCTTTGCTTTGGTTACATTTTTAATTAATTTTAAATTTAACTTAGAAACATAATTACTTATATACAGAATGTAGCCCTTTCTTAAATATTTGTGCAAATTCGTTAGCTCTGATTCAATTTAGGATTTTACATTAATCAATATTTTTCAAAAGTCAGCTGACAATTAATTTCTTTAAATGAATTTTAGTATTTTGGCTTTTGCTTGCATCGTGTATATGGCGTTACTTTACAAAAGTCCAATACGTTTCGTTTTCCCTTGCTCCTGCCATATAAAGGACAAGTACTTTCTGCATTGAAAGTTTCCTTTACAGAACATGACTTTATCTAGTCACAATATTATATATTTAAGTTTTATAATTTTTTCTAAAAGGGAACAAATATGGCTTCAATGTACTGTTCTAAATGAACGGTACTATCCATGGTACCGAACAGTTTAATGGATTTAAACATTTCTTATTGGTGCACAGAGCTTGCTATGCTAAATATTTTTTAGAATACCTCTCCTTTGATTAACTTTAATTTCTGATTTATTTTGAGCAATGATAGAGCTTCACACCAAACATATTAACGGGACCGTATACAAAATAAAATTCATCATCTATTGCAAGTACTTTTGTACATCTTAACAAAGAGACCCTTCTCACTAAAATTCGTACACCATCTTTAATGCTTTGTAATTGTTTCCAGGTATACTTTGGCGCAGATATTTCTTTCTGCTACTTAGGCCTAAAATGTCCTTTCTAACTATGACAAAAATGGTTTTCTGTAATTGCTTATTTCTCTACAACAGAGCAATTTGAATACACTTCTGAGTTATTAAATACTTTTTAAATCCTCCCTATTTTCTTGAGTGAAGTTTAGATGAAAGACATCCTTTATAATTACGTTTTATAATTTTTCCTGTTCCTGGATGTATTTTTGTCATTGCTATGGTAGTTGGTCCGACTATTTCTATTCTTTTAAAATATTACCAGTTATGTACTTGTTCATTTGTCCCTTGATTTGAGAACATGTCATTATCTACTTACATAAATTTTCGCAACTTGTCTTCTTTACCACACACAACTGATAAATATATTTGATTGCGCCAAGAGTGTACTGTTATAACTACAAATCCATGTAACAATCTTGTTTCTACAATCATGACTCTTTAAGAAACAAGACAAGAAAATTATAGTACATCCTCTAGATATTTTAATAGAATCTCCTTAATTTAGTTTCTACTTATTATTGATGGTTACTGCAAGGTTTAGCTATCAACTATAAACATAACAGTATTAAAAGTGACAATAAATGTTGATACTATTAAAATGAAATTGCATACTATGTGGGAACAAGAATTATATGGGTTGTATAAATATAAATGATAATACGGTAAACGACCTGAAAGCTCTGGTTGTAACAATATACTTTAAGGACTGCTCATAACTGAATTATATATAGTTTCTAAACGTCACATTCTAAGTATAGTTAAATTAAAATTTATCATTACCAAGAAGTAAAATAAAATCGTTATATGGAGGCGTTGTGAAAATCCTTAATGGATCGTTATCTGTGAGTAATACCATACGATTTCGTGATTTAGCACCTTAAATGTTGAACACAAAAATTGTTTCATTGTAGTTGGTGTAAAGTTACATAGTATCCAGTAGTAGTAAAATCAATTTTTACATCAGTGTTAAAGATGTGGTACTATTGTGGTGGTCACGTTATTCGTGGAGGATGCGATCACAAGGTGAGTGAATTTACGAGACTGGTCCGACCTCTGCTGCTCGGCAGCAGATTGTCCGACAAGCCCGCTAACGCATTACTACAAGCCTCCGGAGGGAGGACATCAATATACTCGATATCGGATCTTGTGTCGCATATTTGCTTAAACATTTAAAGAGACAGAAAACGGCGTAATATGGTAGCCATCACATAAGTTGTAGTTCTTCGATTAGAAGGATGATAGTAAGTTCTTATATTGAAAATCTAGCTATAAGTATACAGGGAATATTAATTATGGATTTAATTTATGGAGAAAAAGCTGATAGTATCGGCTGTTTTTTGTATATTACACGAGAAATGGCTATAAAGTTTCTAAAATTTATTTATGTTTTTATGAACTTTACATGTTTATGGTATTTTTATTTCTTCCTAAAAAAGCATATTTGTGTAACATCATTTTAACATTATGATTATAGGATCTCCACATAAAGTAATTTCCGGAACTCTCAAGATTATTATTACTTTTTATTACACGTACTATTATTATTTATTACTTATAATAATAATAAATGAGTTTTCTCGGGATGACATTATTTAGAAGTATAGAAAAGAAGATAAAAATGAGTAAATGTTTACCTTTGTAACATTTAAATAAACGTATTGCAGTCAAAATGAGACGTTCAAGAGGAATTAACAGAAGAGGCACCATCTTAATTCTTGAAAAACTTGTAGATTCTACGTACCTGCAACAAAAAAAAGGACGAATTATTTCAGATGTTAATTTTATTATACCTACCACACTTTCAAATCAAACACACCCTTACATTATTTATAAATGATGTTTACATACATTTACATAAAAGGAAGAAAGAAACGCATATTACATGAACATAGCTCTGACAACCTTGACAATATGGAAATTGCAGTCAATATTAAAATAGAGTTTCCTTGCCATTTTCAAAAACTCTCTACTTCGGGGACATTTAGTGTATATGTTTTTTGTTCTAACACGTTAGTATAGGTTTTGTTGATTGTTGGTTTAAAATTTAGAGTTACATTCTTCAATAAACTCTGTCGAGACCCAAAATAAAGCAAACTCCGAAAGCCAACAGTCCTTCCCTCCGACCCGTTTTCTATTAGCCCTTTTAAACGTAATCAGATATGATTTTGAGAAATTCTAGTTTTAAAGACAGCTCTAAAAGTTTTTTTTGTGGAATAATCAACAGTTTCTATCACACAGACAACAAACTTTTGAAGGTTAACGTCCTTGTCGCCTTGATTAGATTCCTTTGGTTTTGCAAAGACCTCCAAGATTCAATATCCTGTCACCTACACACTGAAACACAGCAATACGGCTCCAGATTACTCTCCAGGAAATTTGTCAACCACAGCGATAGAAGACTACGAGGGTGGTCTGAAAAGTTTCCGACCTTAACGTGAAGATGGCAGCACTCGTAAATAAAAGCTACTGAATTTCGTTGTTCATCTGTTGACAGTTACTCACCAAAGTTTCAGCCATTTTGGACGCGCAGTTTTTATGTAACGGTCGTTTGAGTGAGTTGATGTGAGTTTTTTTGTGAAAATGGACAAAATCGGGTATCGAGCTGTCATTAAATATTTGTTTTTGAAAGGCAATACGCCTTCGCAAATAAAAGATGAGTTGGATTCTGTGTATGGGGACTCTGCACCATCATTTACCACAGTGAAATTTTGGGCTGCTGAATTTAAACGTGGCCGTAAGAGCTTGGGAGACGATGAACGTTCGGGACGTCCAAAAACTGCAACTACCGACGAAAACATCGCTAAAGTTCACCAAATGGTGCTAGACGACCGCTGAATTAAAGTGAGAGAGATAGCAGAGGTTATGAACATGTCAAAAGAACGTGTTTGTCACATATTAAATCAACATTTAGGCATGAGAAAGCTGTCCGCGCGTTGGGTGCCGCGTTTGCTCACGTTAGACCAAAAACGTGTTCGAATGAATATTTCCAACGCTCTTTTGGCGCAGTTTAGGCGAAATAAATCCGAGTTTTGGCGCCGATTAATTACTGTAGATGAAACTTGGATACTCCATTATACGCCCGAAACAAAAATACAGTCCAAACAGTGGACTGCAAAGGGGGAACCGGCTCCAAAAAAAGCAAAAACTGTTTTTTCGGCTGGGAAAGTGATGGAGACTGTTTTTTGGGATAGTCATGTAGTTATTTTAATCGATTGTCTTCAAAAAGGAAAAACCATTACAGGAG
>VTPC01006158.1:86153-113033 GCA_011009095.1 Ignelater luminosus | reverse complement strand
AAAATGTCTTGTATCTTTGTTAGGTCGGAAACTTTTCAGACCACCCTTGTACACTCATCCTTCCAAAGCTCAAACAATCTAATTTGCCACAGAAACCTGTTCATTGTTGAACGTTGGAAGCTGAACTGAACTTTTTTATCCTCAATTGATAGCAGAAAATGCTATGTTGCCTGCGTGGCACTTCGATTCACATCTAAGAAACTTTCATTCACTCTATATTTAACTACAGATTCATCTGTTTTGCCACAGCCATCAAATGAAGCATTTCCAAGTAAAAGCGACAAAGCTTTCTTTTTCTTATACGATTTTTTTTTATCTTTAGTAATTTATTGTAGTAAGCTTCACTCTGATGTTAGTCCTTCCTTTATTACATTATTTTGAAGACGGATTTCTTATAATTTTAAAGAGACCTTTTCATCATTTCTAATTAAACATTTTAAGCACTGATTGAATTAAATTACCGACAGAGCTTTTGTAGCAAATCCATCATCTTTACTAAAATACTAATAACTAAAGTATGATCAACAATTGTTGTTTCAGAGGAGGCCAAAAAGATCGAAAAGCACGTCTTTACTTAATATTGAAATAAATGAAATTCACACGTAATAATATTTCCTGCGCCGATAAAAACACTTCCACTTAAATTCTAGCCTCAAAATAAAAACCATTGCTAACTTTGTTCACACAACTTACTAAATCAACATAGAACAACTTATTTTGAACTATAGGAGATGCTGAAAATATCTATCTTTTTCTTCAATACAGAGAGTAAGACATCTCTTTGTGTTATCAAAGACTTTTTGTAAAAGACAAAGAGTAATTTAATTGCATTCTTCTACAATGTCTGGTATGAACTAGTGATTTGAAAATTGTGTTTTCAAGAGGACTAAGAAAACACGACCTTGCAATGTTAGCCTTTCATCACAAATGAGTTCATCATGTAGTTTATCATCGTGCAATCGATCAATAAACCGTTTCAATGTATTCTTCTGATATCTTTCAGCATGGATGGAATTCTCAAAAAATCCTTTGTGCAAGAGCCACCAAAACACCTATTGTAGGGCAACGCGTAGGAGTCTCTCGTATAAAATTCGGATTGTTAGTATTCCACATTCTCGTTATTTATGAGTTCACGTATCCAGATATATGAAACCATGACTCATCTAAGGAGAACGTCAAATATAAAGTGTTATCATCAAAATTGTCCCGCAATCAGGTACGGTACGCAACTCTTTTATTGTAATCAGGTGGCAAAAGTTCCTAGCAAAGCTGTGTTTTTAAGAGAAACATATCCAAAACCCTTTTTTAAAAATGGATTGACACCTACTTTAGCTAAAATTGGTTTCTTGTGATAGTTTTCAAACTCGCAACGTACAAGAAGTAGAAAAACTAGAAACAGTTTAAGTATTTAAATGTTTTCCAAAACCAAGAAAAAAAGTTGCCAAATGTTACTTGTACCTTTCTTTTTGACACCACTATGTAATCCAACAAATGAATACGTACTGATAGCAGTGCGTATATGGTATTTGTTCACAGAGGCGTATTAAACACTTTAGTGCAAATTACCAAGATTTATTATGAATTTCTTCGAAGGGAACCCAAAAGTAACCAAAATAGCACTGCGGTGGGTGAGGTTTTCGCAGTACGGATTCCTTCAGCTAGACTAGGGCCGAGCAACTCTTTCCGAGTTGAGTGCACTCAGTGGCATCGCCTAAGAAGGTTGTGTCTGGTCACAATCAATTTTGTTGTTAAAAGCAGTTTCGCTTGCGGTTTGTTTTCCCCAAGTCAGACTGTTAATCAGGTTTTCTATTTGGAGGTTCTGAGAAAATTGCGTAATAGTCTGCGAGAAAAAAGCCCCAAATTGTGACAGACGGGGGACTGATTTTTCCACCATGATAATACACCTGCTCACACAGCCATCTCGATACGCCTGTTCTTAGCAAAAAACGGCATGACTCCCTTGCTCCACGCCTCTTACTCATGTGACCTCGCTCCGTGCAACTTCTTTTTGTTTCCGCGAATGAAAAGAGATATGAAAGTACAGCGTTTTGAAGACGTGGACGCGGTGAAGGAAAACACGCGGAAGGAGCTGTTGGTCATTACAACAGAGGAGTTTGAAAAATGTTTCCAAGAATGAAATCGCAGACTGGACAAATGCATTAAGTGTAATAGAGGGTACTTTGAAGCTGACGAGGTTGTTTTGTAAACAAAATTAAATACGTAGCTTTTAAAATAAAATTTCGGTTATTTTAAAAGATATAACATTCTCAATCTTCTACATCAAAGAAAATTATTATTACTATTAAGTTTTTCTCTTTGCAGATTCTATATTCAAATTCACCTCTTTTTTCTTTTTCATGTCGGTTGACAAATGGGTTATTGTTAATTCGGTTGGTACGAATTGTAGCATTTCCTCTTATGTTCCGTCTTGACAAAAAAGTGAGCAATGTACAAGAATTGAAGAAATTATCAAAATATAAATGAAACTTTACGTAAGCCAATTGGATTTCAATTTGTCAACATAAGAAAGAACAACACTAGCGCCCACGCCAAGTTCCCTATAGCTTTCACTTACGTATGTTTTTGCTCCTTGCTATCGTTCAAACCGTAACGTGCATCCTAGTCTTGTACAGCCCAACCATAACTTGTAGCCGTACCTAAACGCTTTCCATGTATATACTGCTTGCCCCCATGCTACCCAGTAGGGTACTATAGCTTCATCTACGCTAGGGTTTTCTATTAACGGCAAGTATGCTAAGAAAGCCTTACTCAAATGGTCAAAGAATGGCCGTACTTTTGGTCACCCATTTCCAAGCAGTCGTTGTTAGATAAATGAAAGTTACTCATAACGTATTCAAGCCTATCTCTAGAAATTGCAGAGGTAACCAACTGTTAGAGTTTAGTACTCAAAATTCTGCTTTTACATTTTGTTGTCCCCAGAGGGCATTAACTGTTTTTAGAAAAATTTACAACGTCCGCAGCGGCTTTGGAGAGGTTAGATATTAATAATAAAATTGAGTTTATTTTCACATATTTAGCCTTGTCCAAATTAGATGCAAACACAAATTGAATGTTTGAATTATCACGGAGACAAGAAAGGTAATTTACCTGCATATAAGGAAACTGTTAAATTTGTAAAATCTCAAGTTAAGACATTTAACCGTGTAACGAGTCTAACAAAGCCTAATTTTGCTAATGCACCTAGTAGTAGTATTTTAGTTAAATCCGAACAGACGCATTCTTTTGTAGTTAATAAAACCGATACTACCAGATATGTTGTTTGTAGTCAAACATAACACCAAGTTGCCTATTGTTGCCCTAAATTTAAGTCATTAGCACCTATTGACAGATACAAAATTGTCAAAGAGAAGAAACTATGCTTAAATTGTCTTTTTACCCTGCATCAAATTAATGCTTGCAAATTAAGGGATCATTGTTCAGTTTGTCGAATCAAACATCACACCTATTTACATTTCAGCAAGGTCGCTGATAGTAGTATCAATAATAATAGTAACGTAGATTACTCGCAAATTACCCCAGCAAATGTAGAGAAACCCCAGATTTCAGATACCCATATCGATGGTAAATTAGATACTAGTTTGATAGCTTGTTCCTCAACAAGTACTCATTGCACAAACCGAACGATTTTATTGTTTACCGCTGTAGTAAATTGCCTAGACAGATTTGATAGTATTCATAAAATTTGTTTACTGCTAGACTCAGGTTTGCAATCGAATTTTTTAACTGTTAGCTGCTGTCAGAAACTTCAGCTACCTGCTACCAAAATACATACGTCGGCCTTAGGTGTAGGTAATGTATCTCGCCCTGTACGAGATAAAACCAACATAACCTTTAACTCTCGCTTTAACCCCTCGGATTCATATAATATGGATTGTTTGGTACTAGAGAGGATAACAGATGATCTACCTTTACTATCCGTGGATACTAATTTCACAAAACATTTGGAAAATGTAGATCTAGCCGATGAACCCTTTTCGGTGCCTTCACCTATTGATGGTATTGTGGGTACCGATCTGTATTCCAGATTGTTAGGTAGTGCTAGAATAGTTGGACCATTCCCATCACTTATTGCACTGCAGACTACTTTGGGCTTTGTAGTCATGGGCTCGACATCTCGGTGTTAAAGTATGAAGGTGTGTCTGTTAGTCTTATTAGATTTACAGATGCATCCGGCCAAGGATATGGAGTAGTAGTGTATTTAAAAGCCAACATCCATGATAACTGCATAATTGGTTTCATGTAGAAGGAGAAAACAATCCGGCTGATTGTCTCTTTTGAGGTTCAACACTCTCTAAACTGATTAACTATCAGTCATGGCTGTCAGGTCCAGATTGGCTCATATCAGATAATCCTTCTTGGCCAATTAGACGGTTTACTCCAGATAATTCTTTGCGATTAGAGTAGTCAACCTGTAGTTTACCCTTGGTTATAACGAACGATACTGAAAATCCACTTATAGTCTTATATTAAGATTTTCTTTTTGGCCAAAATTGTTGAACACAGTAGTATATGTTCTCCAATTTGTAAACCTTCTACCAAAGAATGATAGGGTTAGTGTAACCAATTTAAACAAGGCCCTTCTTTCCTAAAGAATTTATGTTGTAGGTTGATTTAGAAATGCTAATCTAACCTACGAAAAACAACATCTGATCCTGTTACCTAAATGAGATCATTTAGTTAGTTTAGTTATAGATTATACTCATTGCAAAAACCTTCATGCTGGTCCCGATTTAGTAGTTTTCATTTTGAGACAAAGGTATTGGATATTAGCCGTTCGTAGCGTAGTAAAGCAAAGCCTACGACAATGTAACCTGTGTTTCAAAGTTTCCCCAAGGGCAACATATCCTCTTATGACTAATTTGCCAGCTCCGCGTGCAAGCAAAACCCTTCGTCCATACGTGTTTAGATTATTCAGGTCTGTTTTACGCCACTTTTAGTCGTAAAAGGGGCATTAAAACGCACAAGGCTTACGGGTGTTTCTTTGTGTGTTTAACCACCTGTGTAATTCATTTAAAATTAGCTTCGGATTTATCTGCCGATATTTTTCGATACGTCTTTAATAGATTTTTAGCTCGCAAGGGACCCTGTAGTATAATTTACTTTGACAATGGCACAAATTTTATGGGAGGCAAGGCTTGATGAAATCTATAAATTTGTGAAATCAAAACATTACAATGATCTTGTACAGAATGAACTCGCCTAACAACGTATTGAATAGATATTTATTTCTCCTAAAGCCTCTCACATGGGTGGGATTTAGAAAGCTCAAAATAAAAGCGTCAAAATACATTTACGCAAAGTTGTGGGCAACCAAATACTGACCTACGAAGAGCTATCAAAAGTCCTTACCCAGGTAGAGGCTCTATTCAACTCGAGACTCTTGGGTCGGTTCAGATCAAAATGATTTTCTAGTAGCTACGCTCTTGCAACCGCTACCTGCAATTTATTTTACTGATCAATCCATTAATAGACTCAGTGGAAAACGATTGCTTGATCAGCTAACGCAAAGTTTTTGGAAACGCTGTCATGTCGAATATCTCCACACTCTGGAAACGAGGCAAAAGTGAAAAACTTCTTTCTGACCAGTTAAACCTGGTATAGTAGAAGAAAACGTGCTACCTCTGCACTGGCCTTTAGGGATAATAAGAGAAACCTTCCCTGGTAGGGAAAGGCCAGTTGTGAAACTGTGCCCTCTTCCCAACCAATAGCTTTTATTAATTAACGCAAATTATTTAGAAACAATTTTTTTGTTAGTTAATTTAGTTTGTAATAGTTTTATGAAATAAATCGGCAGAATCTAGATTTATTGCTTTTCCCCCATGAATCAAAATTTTGTTTTGGAAATTAATAAATTAATTTCGGCTGGGGGTATGTTAGAGTTTAATACCCAAAATATTGTTTTTATATTTTGTTGTCCCCAGAGGGCATTAGCGCCCTGCCTGGAAACTCCTTTTATTTTTCCACAGATAGTTTCGAAACGTCTAGCTAAAAAGTTCGCGTGATTAAAATTCTTTTAATAACGGTTTCATTTAGTGTACGTGCTATCTCTTGGGTCTCTTTTCCCTTTTCCTTCCCTTCCCTCATCCTAATTAAAGGGATTCGAGCCAAGACAGCACCGAAGTGGTGAGTACCTCTATTATTTCTTCTTTTTCTATATACTTAATACATGACTTGTTCGAGGCCATTGCCATATTCCCTTTAAATATAGTCCACATATTATAGAATCTCAAATACTAACCCATATCAAATATCTTTTTTTCCTTCCCAAAACATACGTCTTCGAGGTGATCGTAGGTAGGTACTTATTATAAGAACTTGTAAAAAGCATCAAATTTCACGTCCTGTAAGATTATCTGGTTTGTTTGTTTTGCAAAGCATATCTGAAATAAACCGCACAACAATGAATACACCTAAAAGTATTTATAAATGACCTCATTTATCATTAGCTGTTTGTTTCAGTCATAAAATGTTCTATCAAAAATTTTTTTAAATAATTCACAAGGACACATATTCCCAATTTCGTCATTGTATTCTGTAGGTCTAGTAGTTGTTATATTTATTGGCTGGATATCTTTTCGTTCCCAATTATATTTGTTAATTTTTTCCCTTTTTATTTGTTTCTGCAATTCCACCAGTGGTACTCCATTTTCTTTATTGAACTTTAACTCCTATAAAACTTACTTAAGTGAATGTCACAGACGTCCATTTTTGTCCAAATATTTAATGCAGAATAATAGAAAAAAACTTGCACTTTCAAACGAATCTTACTTTTTCTATGTACAATAGTCACCCACCAAACCATAAAGTCCGTTAGATAAAGTACAGTAATTATAAAACTGTACAAAAGAGGGAGCCCTATCTAACGGATGCAAAAGCACACTAATCAGCATGTGCTGTCACGATCCAGAAACATCGTGAACGGAGTATACAGCAAATGTTACTAGGGCCTGGTTTATAGTATCATACAAAAGCTTTTGCTGACCGTGAACAAACTGACTTGAACCCTACATTGGGTAGAAATGCCAATTTACCGACGTCAGCTTTATTTTGTTAATTGATATTCTTACTTTTCTTCTGTATTGATAACTTTAAGTATATTAGCGTTAAGGCGAAGCATAGTAAAAACTGGAATATTTGACATAAAATCAACAAACCTTTGAGAAATAGAAAAGCTAACTTAAAGCGATGAAGTTCATGAAAATAAATTTAGATTTCTTTCAGTTACATTCTCAGAAACATAAATGCACTAATGTGTTTTTAAACAGCAATATTTGCTTAAGGACTGAAGATTATTTGAAAATTCTCGTTTTGTTTAGCGCTACGCTAAGATTTCTTCTAATAATAATTAACGTAAATATTGTACAAATATTTGTTCCGCTTTGAAAATTCTAAATTATAAAGTGTATTTCACATTTTGTATTAATTTATATTTTTCTAAATATTCATTTTAAACCTGTGGACAAATGTTGTTCGTTCATATTGTGTTTATAACATTAAAACTAAAGATCTGCGGTTAACAGACTGTTGACCTTTCGATTCGTTAGCAAGCAGCAAATTTTTTTCCGTATATTAAAAGTATAATTTATCTCAGATTCTTTATTCTATTTTTCGAAATGTTTAGAAATTTGCAGTCAGTATCGTCACAGCAGACTCATAAATTATTTTTATGGCCCGAAGTTTGACACTATACGCAAATGAGTCCCGAGTGCTGCTTAAGGGTAAAAACAGTGGCTTGAGTGACTTACCCCGTTCCGGCGATTGTCCAATGATCAGGGACATGCCGTCAGTTTAACTTATCATCAGGTTGAGGAGAAACGATTCTACAAGATGGCGACGGTCACGCGCTGCTATTATTTTGGTTATTTCGAGAGATTCCTGCCTCAAACGTCGTGCTGTAAACACGCTCCGTTACCTGAAGATCTTCTTCGTGAAGTATAGATAGAAATTGCGAGATTCTTTGAGATTCAAGCTAGCGAGGTTGTCGTAACCTCTCCCGTTATCTGTTTTACGGATTTCAAAAGCGTCTCGATTATCTGATCTTCAAAAATTACAAATTTCCTAAAGTACAGGAAGTTGTCGTTGTGTTCCATCACTATCGTTTATTACCAGTCTTCGTGCTGGATAACAGAATCTCCACCAGGTATGTGGTATCGCCCCAACGAAAGTTCGTCTGCGTATAAAGTTTCTTGGGAATCCCCGACAGCTGGTTGTTCCAGTTCGACCGTCAGCGACGTCTCAGGGTTCGCGCGCAGTAGCCTGTAGTGTGTGAAATTCGTGTGTCCCTTGATAAGTTTGTGCAAGTGTTTGCGTCGCATACATTATTTGGAATTATTATTACTGTACAAGGACGCCCGACGAATTCTAGCTTAAGTTTGCTTTATTGTATATATTATTTAATCTTTGAGCGATTAACTTACGAATACCTCAAAGAAATTATTTGTTATATTTCTTAGTAAAGTTATTGCAAGAGCGAACCGTACTTCGTTGTTTTATTGCAAACCCAAAATAGGGTTACCGACATTTTTAACAGTTATAATCATTTGTCGTGCCGAATCATTAAGCTAGATTAAATTTATAGAAAGCTTGTTATGAACAAACATTATTGAAGAAGCTTACTTACTTCATTTATTCTGTTATTTAAAGTTCTCTGAAGTTGAACTCGCTAGTTTATCTTTTTTTTAGAATTTAACTATGTGTTCTTAGGAACAGTAAAATCTTATTGTCTAAATTCTTCAAATCACACATTCACGCTTTGCGTCTCTGTATTTTTTAATAATAACATTCGAAATATAGGCCACGAGACTACTGATCTACTTTAATTAATATCACTCACTCATTGTTTATATTTAATTAATATCGCTCACTCTTTGTATGTATTTGTTTATTGTGTATCTTCTTATGTGTGTGTGTATCTATGTACAATTTTATTTTGTAACCTGGACTTATGTTCTCCTGTTTGTTTATTTGTCTAAATCCTACTTGTGTCAATAGATGCTTTATTTTAACTTTAATGGTTGTTTGATTTTGTTGTGAGATTTGTTCCAGGAAACATAAGATTCGTAGGAGAGATTACTATAGAGCTTTGCCTGCGTGCATTGAGAGTCAACCGAATCAGCAGTAAATATTGTGTAATCGACCAGCTGTCGCAGAAGAACCCTATTTGCCTCCTTCGAGGTTATCTCTTCATAGTCGACCCTACGAACGAGTATCTCAAAGACCGGAGAAGCTGGTTAGTCTTAGGATCAGCTGCTCAGTTATATCGGCCAAGGTTAACTAAGACTGGCGCCCTCTTAGAAGTAACCCTATCTCTACCGTTTTCCGCCAGTAAAGCCATCTACGACCCCGACCCGATCTCCGAACAAGTAGAGCTAATCGTTTCTTTAGGTATACCGTATTATTTTGCGTTGAGTCATTCTAACAAAAACACTTTTACACGTAACAGGACGTTCCCAAGCAAACATACCCAGAAAATAAATTTTCTTCAATTTTTTTGAAAATTTAAATATATACCGGGTGATTCCGAAATAAAAGGTATCCTTTTAAAGGTGAATAGTGGTGTGATAGTACATATATTTGAGATAAAAAACGGTAGGTAGAAATTGCATAGTTTCCGAGAAGAATGTGATTGAAATTTAATGGCTAAGCCAAGCCAAGCTCTCATACTTTTACTTAAGCAAAAATCGATAGGGGTTGACTGACTGTCCTTGTCATTGGCAGGTAGCTCTTGCTATTCATGTGAGGACTATAATAGTTTTCTGGTTTCTACAATGCCATAAATAACCAATGGGCACGTTTACAACTTTTACTTTTTAATCTGTAAACGGAAAAATATTAAAATTTAACTGTTGCAATTTTTTCTGTAAAATCCCGAAGAACCAAAAACTTCCATAAACATTATGCTACATAAATAATAATTGGTTGAATTTATTGAATTGAATTCAATACAGAGGCGATAGTTAGTAGTACCTTCCATATGCATGTTTCATTTAAGTAGTACATATGTATATCCGTTGCCACCTGCGTTAGTTCCAAGAAAATAGGTATATCTGGTAAATTTTTGCACTACAAAGATTGTAAATCTCCTCAACTTTTACTTTTTAATTCTAAGGCAAGAATACAAGAAACACTTTTCTTTTTCTAACCAGAGACGGCTTCAGTTTTTAATATTTAGGAAAATTGTCAAAATTTCCAACTTTTCCAACTGTTTCATTTTTTGTCTTCTTTTAACCTCGCTTATTACCTTTTAAAAGGATACCCTTAATTTCGGAATTACCCTATGCGTAGGAAAAGTTTCAATACTAATTGTGGTACTAAATTTGTACAGTATGGCTGTTAAGATTTGCATTTTAACATAGGAACCATACACCAGACTATGTTGAAATGGATGTTTTATGATATAACAACGGTAATTTTTTTGAAAAACTGAGAATGATTAATTGATAATATGACAAATATTTTTCTCTAAAAAAATTATAGCAAGCGGTATTCGTTCTTCCGAAATCTACTATTTTTTAATCCGAAGTCATTGTTTATGCTCTGATAAAAATGTTAAGTATATATGTAACCTCGACAAATACTCTAAATAACTGGTGTCTCAATCAGTGTAAGAACGTAGCGTTTATTTTTTATTAATAATATTATTATGTATTAGTTTTTTATTTCTGTGCATATGCGACGAGACGAAAGAGGGCGTTGTTTCTTGGGAATGTCCTTAAAGGGGATCACAATACAAAAATCGTAATTTATTTTTTAACATTTTTTGTAGGTCATTGAAAAGGAATTCGAATGGTCTAAGTCCCGTTTTGATACTCGGAATAGTTATGTAAATATTGCTATTTAAAGATTTGAGTGTGACGTCAAACTGCCAGGCGGCCGTGTTGTGGCTATGTGCGGCATTATATCAGGAACCGATTTATTACACTCTTAGATCAAATTACATGTTGCGAAAAAATACATACCAATCCCGTTATATTACGCTGATTCTTTCAGTAGGTATTTGAGATAGTTACCATAAATACGAGGGTGGTCTGAAAAGTTTCCGACCTAACAAAGATACAAGACATTTTTTCTGAAAATTTTTTTTTTATTTTTCAAAATAGTCTTCTTGTAACTCTACACACTTCTCCCAGCGATGCTCCCATCTCTGTAACCCGTCCAAATAGTACTCGGCATTTTTCTCTGTAAAATAATTGTTCACGAAGGTGATTGCCTCTTCATTTGACGAAAATCTTTGTCCTCCGAGCGCAATTTTTAGATGAGGGAACAAAAAGAAGGCGCTTGGGGCTAGATCTAGTGAGTAAGGCGGATGGTTAAGCAGTTCAAACCGTAATTCGTGGATTTTCGCCATGGCAACCGCTGAGGTGTGAGACAGTGCGGTGTCTTGGTGAAACAGGATTTTCTTTTTCTGCAAATGTGGCCGTTTTTTCGCAAGTTCTGCCTTCAGCTTGTCAAGTAATGATGCATAGTATGCTCCTGTAATGGTTTTTCCTTTTTGAAGATAATCGATTAAAATAACTCCATGACTATCCCAAAAAACAGTCTTCATCACTTTCCCAGCCGAAAAAACAGTTTTTGCTTTTTTTGGAGCCGGTTCCCCCTTTGCAGTCCACTGTTTGGACTGTATTTTTGTTTCGGGCGTATAATGGTGTATCCAAGTTTCATCTACAGTAATTAATCGGCGCCAAAACTCGGATTTATTTCGCCTAAACTGCGCCAAAAGAGCGTTGGAAATATTCATTCGAACACGTTTTTGGTCTAACGCGAGCAAACGCGGCACCCAACGCGCGGACAGCTTTCTCATGCCTAAATGTTAATTTAATATGTGACAAACACGTTATTTTGACATGTTCATAACCTCTGCTATCTCTCTCACTTTAATTCGGCGGTCGTCTAGCACCATTTGGTGAACTTTGGCGATGTTTTCGTCGGTAGTTGCAGTTTTTGGACGTCCCGAACGTTCATCGTCTCCCAAGCTCTTACGGCCACGTTTAAATTCAGCAGCCCAAAATTTCACTGTGGTAAATGATGGTGCAGAGTCCCCATACACAGAATCCAACTCATCTTTTATTTGCGAAGGCGTATTGCCTTTCAAAAACAAATATTTAATGACAGCTCGATACTCGATTTTGTCCATTTTCACAAAAAAACTCACATCAACTCACTCAAACGACTGTTACATAAAAACTGCGCGTCCAAAATGGCTGAAACTTTGGTGAGTAACTGTCAACAGATGAACAACGAAATTCAGTAGCTTTTATTTACGAGTGCTGCCATCTTCACGTTGAGGTCGGAAACTTTTCAGACCACCCTCGTACATAGGGATGAAATATTCATATTTTAAATTTTTGTTTTTAAATTCTAAAACTTCGTACATTTAATAAAGTGTGGAAGTTAAAGTCGTTCATTTAGATTGTAGTTTTTTAAAATGAATCCAGTACCTATTAGACCTTACCAGTTTGAACCTACTCGTGCGAATTTTGAGGAAGTGAATGATGACAGTGGTTCTAATGAATATGTAGATACCACATCAAGAGCAGGACAAATTAGTTGGTGTAAAGAGATGTTGACTGATGAGAAAAGCGTGTGTTGTAGTGAAAAGAAATGCGTGGAAAAAGTTAAAACTGACAATTTTCGTTGTGTTACCGAGTGTCCACAATTTTCAAAATTGATTTTAGATAAGGACGTACTGCAGTTGGCTAGACATAATCTTGCTTTAAAAACAAAAAGTCGTTTTAAAAAGCAATTGCTAACTGCAGAAAGTGTTTTAAATGAAACCTGGCGCTATATAGCATATAAACAATTTATTGCGTGGATAAATGCATGGACAACAATTGGAAGGTATAATCGTATTGTAATACCATCATGCGCAGTAAATAAAATTAGACAGTTTTCCTGAAGAAAACGGGAGTTATGTTGGATTTAAAAAAAGGGAGCAGTGCTTTACTAACTTAGGGGTAGTTACAGGATTAAAATAAGTAAAAACAGGAAAACACAACCACACGCACTACAACTAGGCATTTTAAAATTAAATTTTAAATCTGATAAAAAACGTGCTTGTAAAAACATTACAAAATGCGAACGCAATGCATATAAAACGTTTGTCGCGGTTACCTGGCAGTTTGACGTCACACACATATCAATTATTGCTCATAACTTCCTTATCCCATCAGATAAACTGCATACCAATATAATTACCTGAAAACTTCATTTTGAGACAAACTTGTTTTTTGTGTTGTGATCCCCTTTAAGAAAGTTTTGCTAAACATACAATGCCTGTACTATTTATTAAAAAACGCACACAAATAATCCAAAAACTGTGCTATGTCGTCTCTGGTGACAGAACCGAGTATATAAATTCATAGAATGTTGCGGTAGAGTACAGCAAATACATTTCGATACCGTACTAAGAAAATTGAAAATAATTCTTGGGTTCAAAAGATTCTAACAAATTCGATTTTGCTCGAAAATTATACATTCCGAGTTTTATCTAAAAATTAAGTGCAAATTTTTAAAATTTTGAAATCAGTCGGTAACGTAACCTACGGTTTTTAGAAGTATTTTTGCGCTTTTCTAAAACTTCGCCTTTGATAAGACTCCAGACTACGTACTAATATTTGCAAACAATAGTAGTAACAGACATTCAGAGAATTTAATTTCGATATCACTTGTCCTTCTTGATACATCAAAAAATTGTATACCGAAGTAATAAAGCTCGAGCCCTTATGAAACTTAATAAAGTTATAAAAAAAGGTATCATTTAACAATTATGTGTACAGAAACTAATTATGAAAAGGTGCCTTTTGTAATTAAGTTCTCTCACTTATAAAAATGTATACAAAATAAAAGCAAGCAAAGAATCAATACTAATAATTATTTATAATTAGTGCAGATCATTATTAATTAAATAATGATTGGCATTTCGTTTTGTCGAATTGGAACTTACTGGCCAATGTTTTGTAAATATTACGATACGTTATGGCAACGGTTTATATAAACATATTAAAGTTATTATAAATTAATTAGTATATTTAATCTCGGCACTTGAATAAAGTTAATCATTTTAATTCGATTCTCATTAATTTACCAAATGTTACTATAAATACCGGTACCGCTGGTAATTATCACGCAAAAAAGTGTTTTTCTCTTTTTAAGTAAATAATCTGCGAAGATTATTCAGATACAGACTTTACAAAAAAAAAAGTTGATACCTGCTAGACGTTCCTAATAATAGCCATATTCACAATTGATTGTTAGACACGCCTACTATTGTTTTAGAACCGCTGTTGATTGTCTTCAGGTCTATGCCGATAAATAATTGCAGGGTACTATCAGACTTCACGTCTTTCGAGATTTATCTGCCCCCACCCCTATACAATTGCTATTGTGTAGGACTTTGTGTATGTAAGTGATTCAACATTAGTTGAACCTGGTTTATGATATTGCTTTTCTCGCCTTTTACTGAAAATTACTGACCGGTTCTTTAGAATGCTTTATGTTGTAACGTTCCTCTTTTACAGTTCGAACTGATAAGATTTGGTAATATTTGGAAGGTATACGAAACGTTTCTTAAATACAGATCTCTTATATGGAAATCAATGATCGCTCCAATTAATAATGGTGTAATAATCATTTGTAAGCGTACAAACGTGTGGTTACGGTGTGAGTGATGACAATCTTATTGAGAGTGCTGTCAACAAGATAGCTCTAATTGAGCTCTCTATTAACGAAGGCTGAAATGAGTATTCTGATTGACTGACACGGTCATCAATGTGCGTCATTATAGTTGATTATGTGTACTGTATCTGTAGCCAGATAAGCTTAAATCCTAGCCTAGATTTAGCCATTACGGAGCTGATTAGGTATAAGCTTTGATAATTAACTAGTCTGATATTTAATTAGTACACAGTTTATATATTTTCTTGTCATTTTCTTACTTCATAAGTCGCTTTTTACCAAGTTTCGTGATTTAGATAATGATCAGGCATTTAATCCAAACTACATATAAGGATTCTAATTTTTTTTTCAAAACTGTGTTAAAATCTGATTACAAGATCAAAGCGTCCGAAATTGTAAACTTTAAATTGATCGGAAATACAAAACGACGAAATATTAATTCATTAAACTTTTATCCTTTTAACTGTGACAACTACTGAATACACTTTTCGAGTTCTACTAAACCTCTTGATAAATTATGGAAAGAGAAACCCTTAGAAATGAATCAGGAACAACTGTGCTTTGCTTGACTGACAGAGATAAATTAATGAAGGTTTATAAGAGATTATAGAACGGATCAGTTGCGTTAACAGATTAGATCAAATCAGGTTTTGATTTCAAGCTGTAGTAATCTTCGGCTTCACATTTTTTGTTATAATTTGCTAGCTTTTATCTAAGACATCCATCTTTCGTTTCTCGATTTCAATTTTATTGTTACGATTATTGGATTGTTATTTGATTACATCGTTCAACAAATGTTTTTTAAAAGCAACTATTGCTTGCGATTTGAATAATCGTCACTTCTGTTTGCATCTAGTTAAAATTAATTATGTATCTTTCCTATATGTTTATTGTGTACGTATTTTTTAGATTCTAACTCATGGGAACCTTAAGGCGTTCTAAGTAATATTTAATGCTTGTTCGTGTGGTGTAAACACCTCACCTGTGGCAGTGGTTACAATCTCCGTAATATGTTTAAATATTATAAACAAAAATTATCCTACAAGCATCGTTTAAAAATGTATTACATGGTATAAGTCATTGCCAAGGTGTGACGCACGCCCCTGATCTCACTACACTTCAATGGGCATATCCATTGTGTGCAAGAAACTAGTCGAGCCTGGAGCAATTCGACATCCGCTCACGTGCTATATGTTCTTTGCCTGCAACAATCTCGTAACTGAGGGCACTCATCATATCTTCGTTCTTAATTACACATTACGAATTATGTGATGTAACACGAGTCTCGTTACAACGGACATATTTTATGTTGATAGTTTATACATTCAATAATTCTTTTATCACGCGATCGTTCTAAGGTCTGGAATATTAATTATTTTTTTCAAGTATAGAGATTAAGTGTATTCTCGTTCATTGATGATGGATTTATTTATCTACACCGCCCTCTACAAGGAGTCTCGTGGCAACTGATCAATGAAATAAACGATTGTTGTGATGATGCTATTCATACTGTATTTGGACACACCTTACAGAATGATAACGCAGTATTTTTTAAGATAAACACTCAACCTGCTGGGTATATCTTACAGCACACAATAGGTGTTCGTGTTCTCATCCAACGTTAAAGTCTCCAGATGTCATTCACGTTAAGACGCCGCACCTTTCGAAAAACGACAAACCCTTATAAAAAAATATCTCTTTTAATGTAAATTCAAATTTAAATATCAAAACGCTATTTGGTGTAATTTTAAACGATCGGAATTCATTTTTCGAAACAAAGATAGGATTACCTTTTCATTGTTAGAAATCCCATTTTTTTCAAGTATCACATTCACATAATATATGAAAATCAGCTTAATCGAAGACGGTAGTAAATTAGTTAACAGTTAAAGCCAGTAACAAATTAAAGATGTTCATATTTATACATATATCATGACATCAGCTTTACTAATTTGAAAAGCCACATTTTATAAAATTTTATTACAGGTTTACCATAATCGTATTATGAATATCGCATTATTTACTACGGTATAATATTTATTACTTCCTCATATTGGAATTTTATTGAATATTTTTCGTTGTATTTCAGCATTCATCTTAATTCAAAATTGATTTTGTTTCTCCGTTCTTTTTTGTTATTTGTAAAATAGTTCCTGTATTTTACAGTTTAATAAAAATAAAACGCCTTGCTGTCGTGCTGTTTTGTTATATACTAATATAATAAACACAATAGATGCTTATAAATTATACACCATTCCTAAGCTATAAAGTTTATATTCAATTACCAAAAGTTAAGCTATAAAACTGGTGAATTATTAGATTTTCTTGGTGGTAGTTTTGAATATGAAAGAATGATTATCCCTTTTATCTTTTATTTTGATCATTTACAGGATGACAATATATTATATTTTCAAAGACAATCGTTATCAAGAATACTGATCTTATTTTGTTTAGATGAATTTACATATGGTCCATTCCATCGAAAATCAAACATCTCAAATGTTTAGTTTTTAATAGTTTTATAAGCAATGACAAGATCTTTTGCACTGTATAGTTCAGAATTGACAACAGTTTGAAATTTCAGTAAAAAATGGTTTTGGTTAAAACTGAAAACTTCAGAGGTTTCTAGATTAGTTTTGTTGGTAGTGAGTAGTGAGAAGGAATTAGACTGTTTTGCTTGCTCTTAGATGTTTAGGTTACAATATTGCTTTCGATTTCACTCTACCTACTTGTTCTTTCTGGGTACCGTATCTGATTGTTATACAACAGCAGCTCTTATTCGCTAATAAATAAACTTATTGGTGCTGATTCAGTTTGTTGTTCACCCACCTGATACTACTGCACTGACTGGTCATTTGTAGGCAAACTTATAATTAACGCACAACCTTAGAGCTGACATAATAGTGATTTGTGACGGATCACGTGAGTCTCTCTTTCTGAAAGAAGTCTCCCACGTTATGCACCGTGTTGAATATCAGCAGCAAATACGTTTGAAAAAAAATGCATTGTGCCTGTGAGAGAGTTGGATTTAAGTTTTCAGCTGTCAACTTCCACCAGTATGCCCACAATCCCAACGACAGAGCTCAAGAGACTGCTCAGGTCAAAAACCTTGCCGTTTTCTCGATTGAACAACCTTAGTAGAAATCATAGTGAATTAGAAATGGTACTTCGTGTTTCTTGTCGTAGCCGTTCTCGGCTGAAGCTCAAGATCAAGGGTTTGAGTTAGCCCATGGCTAGCGGCTAACATTTGGGTTTTTTCCTCCTTGTCTGTAACGCTGCAAACCTGCTTAAAGAACTTTCTATGATATTAAGGATTACACTAAACTTTTATATATTTAAGGTATATTTAATACGGTCATGTTGACCAAACACAGTTAAGTCGATGATCAACCATCGAGCTTAACTATTCCTCGCACCACGCAAAACAGAAAGGGAGAAAACACTTATAAAGTCTTCAAAATTACTGCCTTAATAAATTATACTAAAGGCTACAAAGTTACAAAAACTACATCAGAATATAAAATATACGTTCCGTTCATGATGTTTATGGATCGTATATGGCTGTGGCAGATTTCTTTGTGGGTCTATTTCTCTAAGATCCTGTTAAGTTTTATTTGTTGATGGATCATCCTTTAATAATTCTTTGGTTATGGAATCCAAGCGCTCTTGTCCATAGCAGTTGGAAAATATGATTAGGCAGAGCAATGCAATGTTGGCATAACAGCATCGTTTTGAGAATGAAAATTGTTGCTGGTGATATAAATGGATAACATGCTGATATTTCTGCAACCGTATCGCGTAGGTCTTGTTCTCGCTATGACCAAATTTAACAAAATACACCGTAGGAATATTGTTGAGAAATTAAATTGGTTGGCCCAGAATCAGGAAAAACACTCAAATTTTGAAACGTCACTACGGCTTGAGCATAATCCCAAACTACAGCCTTCTTGGACTATACACAGGCTGAAGAAGCTCCACGAGGAGCTTAAAACGACCTCCCGCCTTCGGCGGGAATTTAACGATTGACTTGACTTGACTTGGACTATACATTTTGTATGATGTTACATCAACAAGGATATATTATAAAATAAGCACCGCCTATCAATCCCTTCTGCTTTGTTTTCCTTATTTTGTTGCAATAATTATAACAAAAAGGATACCTAATGTCTTCGGAATCAAATTTTCTGCTCCGCCCCTAAATTCGCTAAATCCTGATAATTGATTGTATTGTAAACGGTGGTCCAAATATCCTTAAGAGTTATTGTTACCGCTACTTCAACGATTTTTTAAATCCTAAGCCATAACTTTCTCAAACCTGCCACCAACGTCCACTGTTTGATAACAACCTTCCTCCCTAGTAACAATCCAAAGTGGTAGTAAGGATAAAATATGAAGCCCACGCAGATGCGGCAGATAAATTGGTGCCAACAACATCAAACACCGTTTACGAAAAAGAGAATACAAAAAGTTTTTAAATTGGCCTTTACAGAATCATTCAAAAACGGTGACGAAAAATATTTTGATGGGTAAAACGAAGAAAAGTTCGACACTTTGGGCAACTTATGCACAATGTTGAGTACTGGACAAAGCACTGAGATCTTGAAGTTTATGAAACCTACTGCATTGTTAAAAAGGCTTTCTCAAGGCTATCAGCCTAAAAAATCTAAAATCCTGGATTCAAATAATACAGATCGAAGCCACTGATAAAACATATCTAACAGTAAAGGTAATAATTGTAAAGTTTTCTCTGACTGATTCGCGTCGCGGTCAAAACCAAGAAAAGAGGCTTTATGCCCATGCAGAGCTGAAAGTTTTATGCTCGAACGCCGAAGATGGGAGGGTTCACTGATATTCTACCCTAAAATTGACTTGGAAACTCAATAAAAGTCCTCAAGGATCTCCTGAAGATGTCACAATCGATATGGGCGCCAGAAGCCATATCAAAGGTCAACGCGTTTGCAGATGTGGTCTCGCACCAACGAACGCTCTGTATGTAGTAAACACTCCGTTCTCAAACTCTCCAAACTTACTGAGAGAAATTATACTGACTTAATATCAATACTCTTGCCGTTGACAATTAAGCGTCATTTGGGTTGAAAGTCTTCGGTTGTAACCGAGGGCTATGTAGAAGCTTCTTAAGAAAAATTTAATTTCTTAAATGCTCCCGACCCAAAGGCTTCCACTTTTGCAGTAACTACTCCACAGTCATTACAGCACTGCTCTAGTACCAAAATTAAAACAACAATAAAGAAGAATATTCGTATTTTGAATTTAGAAGGTCTGCTTGCTTTTGAAATAAACGCAGCTGAGAATTGTGTTATAACTGTAAACGTATATAACAATTGTTGTTGTAACAAAAATAATTAAAAGAGTTTTATTTTCTATATATAAGGTCCCATAAACTGAAAGAAGAGGAAGTGAGAGAAGAATACCAAAATATTCTAAAAAATAATCTAGAAAATGATCAAATAGAGCAAGAATGAGAAAATTTCAAGGACAAGTTAAAAGAAGCCGCAACCATATAAGCTGTGAAAAGACAACAACATCAAACAAAACCACTAAGAAAACAGCATGGTTAACAGATAACATAAAAGACGCAGTAAAACGAAAAAAAGAAGCATAGAAAAGATACCTACAGACGAAAGAACTAGAAGATTATGACAAATATAAAGAAGTAAAAAAATCTAGTAAAGGAAGAAAAAGAAAAAACATGGAAAAATTCAGAAAAAAGTACTACAGACATACACAGAAAACCAAAAGCTTTTCTTTGGGATACTGAAACAGTTCCGAAGTAAAAAGAACTGCTACCTAAACGACATAAAAGATAAAGAAGAAAAAACACTAAACAATGAAAATGAAATTATAAGAGGATGGAAAGAATACTTTCAAAAACTACTAAAAAACGAGGAACAAGACGAAAACCTGAGTGGTGAAAGAATACATATCGATGCAAATATAAACCTCACAGAAGAGGAACTGTACAAGGCTGTACATAAAATGAAAATGGGAAAATCCGCAGGAAGCGACAAAATAACTAAGGAAATGATAAAATATACGGGGGAGAAAAGATCTGTGCAACTCCTTAAGATAATTAATTTAGTAGCGGAACAGAAAAGAACCCAGATAGACTGGCAGACCGGCATCATAACTCCAATCTCCAAAAACGGGGATCACTTAGAATGCAAGAATTACAAAGAGATAACATTCCAGGGAAAATATACTCAAGAATGATAGAACAAAGATTAAGAGACAGTTTAGACCAATACAATAGAAGACACCCAAAGTGGATTTAGGAAAGAAAAAAGAATACAAGATCAAGTGTTTAGCTTACTCCAAATAACAGAAAAAGTCCTAAGTGTTAATAGTTAAGTTCATATGTGCTTTATCGATCTGGGAAAAGCCTTTGACAACATTAGAAGAGCAGACGTCTTAAAAAGTTTACAAAACAGAGAAATAAATAAAAGCTTGATTGACTGTGTTAAAAGCTTATACGAAACAAACATTACATTCGTAAGAACAAAGAATGAAACTTCCGAATCTTTTGTCACAAACTCCAGACTGAGACAAAGATGCATTTTAAGCCCATTTTTATTTAGTATTATACCAGGCACAGCCATTTAAAAAGCGAAATCGAAAGCTAAACAGTATAACGTAGGATAGCATCAAAATCAGTGAACTAAGTCATGCAGATGACATAGTCATCATAGCAAAAACAGACACAGACCTGCAATACAATCTAGAAATATTTAACCAGGAACTAGAACAAATAAATATAAAAATTAATAAAGATAAAACAAAGCCAATGATAATCAGTAAACAGAAGAACTTTAGAACAAGCAGAAAACTTCAAGTACTTTGAAACGATAATCAATGCACGGAGAGAAACAGACGAAAACGTAAACCACAGAATCGCACAAACAGGAAGATCAAATCAAAGTGTTCAGGGAAAAAAAGTACCAAAAACAGGTAAAAATAGAAGTTTTCAAAAAAGCGAATCATAAACGATGACAGCAAAACAAAAGAGTAGTATACAAAATACAGAAATGCGATTCTTACAGAAAATAGAAACAAAACCAGAAGGGACCGAATACGAAACATTACATTCAGAGAAAACCTACATACAAAAGGAGTTAATGCTACAATTCAAGAAAGCTAGCTAAGATGCTTCGGTCACCTCTAGAGAATAAACGAAGATAAACTAACAAGAAAAATTTATAAAGCAAAACCTCTAGAACACAGACGCAAAAGACAACCAAGGAAAAAGTGGATACAAGGAGTAGACAAGCAGCCAAAAGCAGGAAAATAGATGGGAGCAACATAAAGACTAACACAAGATAGGAAAAACTGGAAAAAACTATGAAAACAACTACCTACCTACCAAGGCTCAACTCACACTCATACACCGAAAGGTGAAATGAGTTTTGGATTGGACTGAGATTGAATTTTCTAAAGGCTGATTCAAATTTAGTTTCCACATGATACAGATATATATTTTCAAAATCTGTGAATGTCAAACTGAGATTTGTAGCCTAGAAACATAAACAATATTAATAATGGCAGGATACACGACAGAACAACGCGTTAAAACTATCCAAGCCTATTATGAAATTGGAAAATCGAGAAAAAATACATTTTGTCCACTACGTGAATATTTCGTTGTTCAAAATTGACCTTCTGAGATCACAATTTGGAATTTGGCCAAACAATTCGAGCAAACTGGGTCCGTCACTAACGTGGAAGTACTTTAACATACTCGTAAAAGTTTCTCTAAGCTGCCAACGTTCGTGAAAGTGTAACCGAAGAACCAATAACATCGTTTCGTCATCGATCGCAGCAATTGGGCCTTACGTACTCCATTACGCAGCGAATTTTGAGCAAAGATATACACTTACATTCTTACAAACTTCAAATAACACAAGAACCGAAGAGATCATCTACAGCGTCGCGTGTTTGCCGAGTGTATGCGTGAACACGGAGACAGATTTTCGCAAAACATCCTCTTTAGTGATGAGGCTCATTTTCATCTTAGCGGATACGTAAATAAGCACAACTGCCGTATTTGGGGATTAGAAAATCCAAGAGAGACTTTCGAGAAGAAAATGCATCCTCAAAAAGTGACTGTATGCTGTGCCTTATACTCTGGTGGCATAACTGGCCCGTATTTTTGGAAGACAATGAGTAAAATGTTGTTACAGTCAATTCAGTTCGCTATTGAAGCATTATTACAGATTTTTTATGGGACCAGTTGAAAGGTATAGATATCGAAGATCTTTGATTTCAACAAGACGGTGCTACCAGTCACACAGCTGCAGCAATAATAGCGTTATTACGCAGAAATTTGTTTTTGTTGAATTGAATGTCTACAAGGAGAAACACATTTAATACAAACATTTTATAAAACTTCACTTTATTCTTGACAACCAAAAATGAGTTGTTAGAATAATTGTCAAGCAAAAAATGCAAACCCACAAATCACTACGTTGCGAAACCTCATTAAAGCATCAAAAACAATTAAAAACACTACGTTAATAAGGCTCTTAAAGCACCGAAATAGAAAATAATTTGTTTCGTAATCATTTTTCTTCTCAATCCAACCGGTTTTAATATATTTGCCGTGAAAAACCGAATTTTCACTGTGTGCTCCAGCACTGCTCTCAACTTCACTTTTTCTGTTCGAATAACGGTCCGGAAGAAAACCGAGAGAAACTAGTAAACTTCCCACTAGAAGGTGGTTTTTAGCAGAAAAGGGATATTTAATTTACCAGTCAAGTGGAGCTTTGAGTCTTCGGGACTTTATTTCTGACCATATTGAGTATCTTTATAGCAATAAAAACTTTATAATTTACTTTTTCTAAAAATTCTAATTTATGTGAACTAATATGGATGTTTCCTACCAAATCCAAATATCGTTGAAATTTCGCTACAAAATAATCATATTTTCAAGGTCCATACCTATTCCGAAGTTCATATGGTGCGTGTTCAAAAAATGTAATTTTACTGCAGGATCACACATTCCACAAAAAGAGCAAACACAAATAAAAAGTAACCTATAATACAAATCATACAAAATAAGGTGTTCTAGCTTAATATCACAATATATTGAAAAAGTGACAAACTTAAAATAAAACTGGAACACCTTCAGCGTGTTTCCGGATATGTAGTCGTTTCTGCAGCCAACCTAGCGATGATCTGATGCTCCCTGTCGATTTTTTGACAGTTTGAAGAGCACTGTTGTAGTTAGACCACTTACCAAGTTAATTTGCTTTTCTTGAAGGAACTACTATTAAAGCTGCTAACAGCTCTCCGGCAACAACAACGGACTTTCATTATCATAAGGAGGTCGGTAGAAGCAGACTAGGAAGGTCTTACCATGTCCGGAGTTTACATTTTGTTTTTTTTTTAGTTCAAAGAGGATTTGCGTTAAAAGATTGTTGTAGATTTTATTTTACTTGAAAGTAAAAATAAATTTTCATCATGCGCTGGTTGGCCTTTAGATTCCAGATAAAAAGACGTTTTGTTGATTAAGTTTTAAGAAAAATGTATAAGTAGAATCTCCAGATATTTTAAAGTAGCAGCAGCTAATTTACAAGTAAGTGTTTTGAAGCTTTTGTTATTTATTAACTGTTCGAACTTTGCCCTTTTAAATTGGTATTATTTATTGGTCGTTTCTTCAAATGCCTTTATAAAAGTTTAAACTAAAAATATCCTGAAAGTTTAGTACCATTTAAAGTAAATTGATAAAACTGGTGGTTATTGTAAAACATCGTGCGAGGTAATAGAAAATGTCCAGTGGCACATTCATGGGTGCGATTTGTGTTTCTTAAGAGCGAGGGAGGACACAGCAACTAGACAAGTGCCAGATGCCGTGTTGCGAATTACGACTGTGTTGCTGCCACTGCAGTGGCGACCATCGGACCAGAAGAGCACTTGGAGATGTAGAAAGTAATCGTGACCGAGTTCTCTTCTGGTCCTCTACCACTTCCAAGACTGCACACGCACAAAGACACGGAGTCAGTGCGCAATGAATAAAACACTGGCTGCCTAAGATTAAAATGCAACAGATAGGCAAATGAAAGGCACATGATGCTGACCGGGCGACAGAACACAGGTCCCAAGCGCTACTTCACCTCGCAACCATTATGTAAATCCGGGAATATCTTTTGCCGCTTGTATCAGTTACGAGATGATTGATTTACAGTGCACGAGTCCGGGTATCTCAACGCGGAGCAAGAATGTGTCCGGTGGCATTCTTAGTATTTCAACATTGATTCATATCGGCCCTTGTCAGCGCCATCGAATTCTCGCCCGAAAATGATAACCACTCCAAAAATTTATTTTTATGGATTTATGATTAAATCAGCAGCAAGCACTCCGTGCTCGAGGCTCTGTCACAATGTTAAATCACTTTTTTAAAAACTTACTGATTAAAATCTGTTTTGTGAAGCTATGCACTATAAATATGGAAAACAGTAACTTTATTGTATGATCGGAATTTCCAAACAACGTAAAATCAAAATTATTACTACCAGGATAACATCACAGAACACATAAAGATAACTCGAATACTTTAAATAAATAAAACCGTGAATATCAGCAACAAATAGGTGAATTTGAAAAACTACAAGTTAATTCTTTCATTAAACCTCATAAATTTCATTCAGCAGTAATCTTAACTAACGGGATCTTACTTGTTGTCTAGCAAATTATTGGTATCAATTAGAGTAATGTCAGCATCATAAATCTACCAGCTAACATAACTTGATTTAATTCATGAATCACATGTTGAAATGTAAGCTGTTTTTATTGGTTGCCTTAAAAGGAACCATTTTCGTGTTAGTTCACCACATGCGTTCTAAAAAGCAAATAACGAATTGACAAATACGTGCTTAGTTATGATAGGAGATTGGAGATTTCTGAAGAGGGGTATGCATTAAGCACGTAATTGATGTAGTGGATCCTGTAGGGTGTTCACAAACACGGTTTCTACAAATTACAAAACTAAAATGAATGTAATTTTAATACAAATATTACCAAGTCTCTAGGTGAATTGAAGTATGAAACTCCAGAAGGTTGTTTTAAAATCGTATTTAGTAGTGAGCTTCTGGACAACTTTAGATTTTATTCAATGTCTGGGTATTAGAAGACAGATTATAAGCAATGTGGATATCTGTGAGAACATCAAAGAAAACAAGTTTGCAAAATAATTTTTAGTAATTCAAAGGTCTTACCTTAAGTATACACAGTATTATCTTATCTGTTTCCCAATCTCTCTTACTCTACCTCCCCCCTCTCTTAATATACAGAAAATTGGATAAATTTAAAACTTATTGCTCTCCCTGTTTTCCTTTTACGAAATAAAAAGAGAAGAAAGTACCACATTTAGTTTTTTTTGTTTACTTAGTATTGAAATATATAGTTTTTCTTTTTGCTTATATTAAACCTATATAGTTAGATTGTTTTACTTTAAGCAAGGTGTGTCTGGTTAGAATTAACTATTTAAAATTAGGGACAATCGGCATAGAACGTACTAAGAAATGCAAATATCCTCAAAATAACAGATTGTTGTTTGATACAGTACCATGTCGACGAGAGTATTAAAAGACAGTTAAAAAACCAGTTAGTTATATAAAATACCATCTTGCAATTACAGTGTAAAATAAAATCCTTTAAACTAGAAAAGCTTATCGGTGAGCAGGAAGTCTTGTTGCCATCGAAACGTTTACGATCTAAACTCTAAAGCACAATAACAGTTCTTGTTGATAGATGAAGGTGCATTTAATATGATTGAAATTATCAGAAATATGGCTCACTCGTGAACGTTGTTACCAAATGTGTATTACATTTTTCGTAGAGATCTTAACTTTAAGTTCTTCTTCTCATGGTGCCCTCTTCCACCGGAAGTTGGAAATCATGGTAGCTATTCGGAGTTTGGATATTGCAACAACCCCGCTAAGGTACAGCGGAACCAGTCACGAAACTTTTTGAGCCATGAGTTTCTTCTCCTTCCTACACCTCTCTTCCCTTGGATTTTGCATTGTATTATTAAGTGAAGTATTTCGTATCGGGAACCTTGCATAATGTGACCCAGATATCCTAATTTTCTTTTTCGGATGGTATAAACCAGTTATTTTTCTTTATCCATTTTCTGCAAGACTGTACATTGGGTTACTCATACCATTTAGAAAT
>VTPC01006158.1:62186-73514 GCA_011009095.1 Ignelater luminosus | reverse complement strand
CTAAAATGATAACAACCTTCATTCAAGAGTATAATAATAAAAGAACAGTTAAAGCAGTGTCGGACTACGCCACCGGGACACCGGGAAATGCCCCGGTGGACCCTCGAAACGGCCTGTTTTAAGCTCTGCATCTACAATCATTTGCATATAATAGACGGAACAAGGGCTCCCCTACGTACGAAGGCCCGTAAAAAACGGAGACTTCAAATTAAATTTTAAGAAATTTAACACCACATTTTTTTATATACATGGTGTTATGCTCACGTTCTAAATTTAGTCGTATGTGACCACCACACCACAGAAAGTTGCGTGAAATGTAAAAATTTATTTGGATTACTGAACAGAATGAGCGTCTTTCTGACTGATTCCTATAAAAGGGATGCATTATGAAACACCCAGTTTGAAAATAAAATTCGTCGATTTGTAACACTCATTGGTGTAGTAAAGCAAAAGCTTTGCAAACAATATTTGGCTCCATTAACAACCAAGAATATGAATTATATTCGATACTTTTAGTTTGCTTCATACAATTTCTGGTAGAAACGACTTTGATGGCGAAACCTCTTCCGACGCTAAAAGCTTGTTAGATGCTTGAACAAGTTATGACACATTGGTGTTAGCGGTTTTCCAACATCTTACACCAGCATCGAATTATTTACAAACACAAGGTCTTGATATTAATCAATCTTTTAATATTATTAGAAATGTCAAGAAAAACGTTAAACGAGTATACGACAGTTTTGCAGAAATTGTTAGTAAGGTTAATAAGTTTATAAATACGATAAATGAAAAAGATTTGTTTGAAGAGACTAATATTTATATTGAAACAGTGTTCCCAGCTACTCGTCAAAGGAAAGTTAAAAAAATGCCTGGTGAAGAATGTATCGATGAAAGCAGCACAATCAGCCAACAAGTACCATCTAAGAAATTTGAAATTGACACATAGAAAGTGATTACCAATCAAATAACGCAAAGCCTAAAGCACCAATACACCAACCATGAGAACAATTACAGAAGTTTTTATTATTTTAATATCCTCAGCTTCAAAGAACTCAGGAATACAAACAATATAAATTCAGAATCGTTCGTAACAATTTCAAAGTTAACCGGCTTAGACTCCAGCTTAAAAATGGATGAACTCATCAGCTTTTCCCACAATTTCGAGGGTTTAAAACAGCCACCCAATGTTTCCACGGCGAATAAACTATTGAAAGATTCCTGTGATGAAGATTCTTATCTTGAAGACAGCGATGTCGACTGTGAGGATGAAGATCTGGACTTGGACAGACAAATTGTTCACCAAGATGGTTCTTGAGTTGGTTGCTTTATATGCTGCTTTAAAATTTTGGAGTTATATAATCTTCATACTTTATGTGGGCTACAAGTATCTCTTTACTCTATCTTGCACGCAAGTATCACGTGAAAGGGTGTTCAGCAAAACAAAAATTATTTTAACCAGGTTGAGGTCCTTGTTAAGCCAAGAGGGATTTGGAGGTCTTTACATTATTGAATGTACAGAGCGATTTGTTACTCGATATAAACTATAGTACGATAATTGATACGCTCGGAAAGATAAGTAACAAATTTGGCTTTTATCTTTGACTTTAAACGTGGTTAACTGTTTATTTTTATCACTAGGATGTTATTTGTATTTCCCCTGATTGAGTTCACAAGAGGAAAAACGTTTTTATTTATTGGTCAATGTCATTCTTGATAGAATCTCGTGGTTGTTCCAAAACTCCCTAATAAGATTGAGGTAATACTACCAGCAATAAAGAAGGGATTTCTAAGGAGCTCATTGTTATTGCATGAAAAGACAACTAAGTTCCAAATTTATTCGAAAATCAGAATGACCGATTTTTTAACATTTTTTTTTTTTAGAATTTTCTTCATTACTGTTGGTTGTATCAACATTTTATTACTATTACTGGAAGTTTTGGAACAAGCATGAAATTTGATCAAGAATGACATTTTGCTCTAAAACCAATAATAAAAAAATTTCTCTCTCTTGTATGAAGTCAATTCGGGGACAAAGTATATTTCATTTTATAAAGATTCCATGTTAAACATTTCTGATGTTATGACCAAAATGGGCTTTTATTTTGATTTGTATCTAGCTTCCTTACAGTAAGAATAAATAATAATAATAATAATACTAAACTTTTGCCTTATTTTCTAACATTTGCAGGTCTATTTGTCGGAGGGCCCCACTTCGTCAGGTTCACATCCACAATCCGACACTGATTAAAACCTAATAGATTAGAAACGTAGGAGAAATAAAGCGTAGGTATTAGAAAGAAAAACTAAAAAAATTAAAATTACAATAAAAACGTAAAGATGCAGTCCTCTGTATGTTATTAAGGTTACATAACAATTATTAAGACTTTCCTGAAGGGAAGAGTGATCCCGTCATCGGAGTTTTAGTGACATTACAATTAACAACAGCACCACTGCAAATAACTGGGAATATACTAAATTAGCATGTAATGGACTTCACATGTTTCCTTCTGAATGGTTTTATTACGTCATTAGGTGCTTTTAAATAATATGCTGCATTGCAATAATACCTACATATATTCACATACGCTTCTTAGATAAATAATAAATTTATGTATTTAATAAGAAAGTCCACCTGAGAATCTATTGAGGTATTAAATCGTGACATTAATATCTTCATTAACTTTAAAAAAGTTATAACGAAATCAACGATGGGAACCCACTGCTAAATGCTCATCCGAAAAGGTTTGCCAATGCATTAACGTGCTGCATTAAACAGGTGATACTTGGCGGAGTTTTAGTTTTTATTACAAGTCGAGAATTTACTTTTATGATCTGTTTTATCGGACGACCAGGTGAAATTTTATTGCGAGTAATGCAGTAACGTGTAAACATTAGCTATGTAAAGTGCAACGTAATCTGAGGAATCCCGGATCAGTTATGTCATTACGGCAGGAATCTCGTTAACATAGACGCTCTAAACCAGCATGTCAGGTTAGTTTTAAGACATATGTGCGTTTTGTAAATCACCATAATTTTTTTTCATTTAAAATATGATATTTAAGAAATTTTTACTTTCAATACTATCATACACCAACTTTGACGGTAGTTGGAATAAGGGAAGACGAAGAAAAATAAGAAACTATTTTGAATTTTTTAGGCGCGCGTGTATTTAAAGAATATATAGGAATATAAATTGAAGTCCGCAAATTATTAAAATGGGCAGAGAACCGTCATGCTGAGCTTGTTATTATAAGGCGGGCACGGCTACCGGACGGTTGCCCTGGATTGCACGCTAAATTACCAATTAGTTGTACCTGATAATTATGTGGTAAATACTTAAAGGTACGCCATGTTACGCTGCAGCTACTGTGTGTCTAATTGGTGTATAAATTTTGTAAGATCATTTAATCAGTTTGCGGCTTTGAACTAAAGCCGTACTGTAAATTTTCCAATAAATGGCAGCAATAAAAAATACATTAAAAGCTAATTTATACGATTTAATTTATGAATAAGTCCTTATAAATTAATATATAAATATTCGCGTGTTTCTATTAATAATGAACAATGAGAAATAAAACGGATGGTTATAATTTGAATGTATTGTACGCTAAGAATTTGTTTCCGGTGTGCAATAAAATAACAATTAATCTGATTTAATAATAATAGCTCATTTTGTTTGCAATTATTTAATAATTAAGTTTAGTTGTAATTATCTATGGTTAAAATTGCAAAAATATAGTTTAGAAACAAATAGAATGAAATAATTGCAGTAAAAATAAATGGTGTAATTGATCAATAGCACCATAAAACAAATATTATCTCGTCTTATTCAATGGATAAGGGTTTATAGTTGGCAATATAAATTTAATTAATTCATTTAAATTATTATTATTAACTTTGGTTCCTGCATAGCAAGTTATAAAAGTAGCTCATTATAAGATAATGCTTAATATATCATATCAATTAATTATAATGAAATATTGTTGTTGTATCGAATTTGAATGGCTGATAAATTTATTGAATATGAATATTTATGTAGATATAAAGAAGTGCCGCTTTACAAAGAGCGGTGTTAGGGGGCTGACTTCAATTTGATCACCGGCTACTGATATTCTGTCAAATTAATTAAAAAGTTTCTAGACCGAACGCCGATAAATTTATTAATTACTTACTAAGAATGCTTGGACCAGTACCTAAATAAGTACTAACCATAATAGATATTATGGCTAGAGAGATGTCAAATGCCCACATTCATAATGATTCGACTATTATTTTATAGGTGCGGTCGATCGTTCGATTTGAATTTAAACATATTGGGCTCAGCAGGTTTCATATTCAAGGTCTAAATTATTGTCTTGGACTTTTTTTTGATAACTTCAGAAAAAAATGCATAATGGTACCCTCAACTACCTTTAAAGTAGTTGCTCGATATGTACGGGAGCAACTACATATGTACGAACTAACTTTCTTGTAGATAGTGTCTCGTATAATCAACTCAAATTCCATGATCGTGTGTTTCCGAATCTTATTGTCCTAAGAAATAAACTTAAAGTTGTTATAACAGTTCATGACAATGAAATCTTCTCAGTATTAACTTAGTTGGACTCCATTCGGAAAATAATGTTGTCTTTGTAAAATTTCAGGAAAACGAAAAAATTACAACTCTTCTGCAGCTTGGAAAACGAACCAATCAATAACAAACCTTAAAGATTAGCTACTTACATTAAATCTAATAATTCTGATATATTATCTATAGGTATATGTAGATTACAAACGTTAGTGCTTAGACATAAAAACAAAGAGTATTAAGAAGAGTAAGAACAATACAAATTCCGAAGCATTTTAACCAGCGGCCATGTGTTTGCAACTTGCAACGGCTTTATTTTACTTTACGAACAAGTGAAAACACATAAAAAATAAAAACCAAAACGATAATGTGATTAATGAAGTAGTTCCTTTCCAATTACTATTATTAGATCATAGACAAACCATGATTAATGAAAATTATTAGAATGAATTTGGGAGGTCCCAAATTTAAAGAATCGGCATTTACATTCAGTATTACATTTATACTATAATTTAACTGGTTCCGTATAGCTAAAATTACTGATTATGTTATATAATCACAGTTCTTTATACAGTTGTCTAAAATGTCTTTTCGTTAAACGGAGAATTTATAATCTACCATACTATCTTAACAACCATACCTTCTAGGAATTCAAGAAACCTCATTGTTAGTTAACATTTCTCCTCCAATTTCGTAATATTTTTTCTATACCCCCTCCTCGTTAATTAGTATTAAGACTAATAAAGTTTACGTTGTTTAAAAAATACGACTACCGTGTTTTTATGAGTTAATCTGAACGACCTCTGATAGACAAAAGTGGACTTTTATTAAACGAAATCGATTTACTCTAGTTTCTTCTTTTAAATTATCGTCTTTGACTTTAAATTCAATTTAAGTATAATACATCTATCCTCCTCCTCCACCACAGGTTGTAAATTCGAAAACTGAATTGAATGCTACAACTATTAACCAGAGAAGACAGATCTTTTCCAAACCAATTTCAGATGTTTTCGTCTCCATCCAGCTTGATCTCTTAGATCAGCAAAAACAATTAGGTCATATTATTTACCAGTAAAGTAAACATGCAGCTATTAAATTATGTACAAATGAAAACAAGATTTCCACACAGCATAGGTAGGATACGTAGGATATATAGAATAGAATAGGACAGAGTAGGTCAAATTAAGCGATAAGGATCTACAATAGCACTGAAACACAGATTTCAATTTAAAATTATTCAGCTGTTAAAAAGAAAAATAAGCAAAATATATCAGTTTTGCTTGTGTTAGATTTCTTCTAAAACGCCTGCGTTTTCTGTGTTTCTGTATTACAGTTTTTTTGTGGAACGTAAGGCCCATTAGCTCAGTTGGTTAGAGCGTCGTGCTAATAACGCGAAGGTCGCGGGTTCGATCCACCCATGGGCCAATACACTTTTTTTAACTAAACTATTTTTGTATGAGACTCTTTACACTCAATATAAAAAATTAAAGAAATTTATGAGAAATCTGAAAAAAGTAATAATTTAGTAATGAGAAATCCTTTTAAAGCTATATCTGTCCAAATTAATTTTGAGTCGAGTAAGACAGATTCATGATAAGATTTCAATAGACAATTTGTTTATCAGACTACCCTGTATGTGTATCACTGAACAATAGCACTGAACAGCAGAGTGGCGCAGTGGAAGCGTGCTGGGCCCATAACCCAGAGGTCCGTGGATCGAAACCACGCTCTGCTAAACTTTTGGTTTTGTTTTACCCGACAGGTTATTAAAATATGCATCCGTCCATGTAAACTAATTACTAGAGCTAGGATTTTAGGTTACAAGAGCAAACAGTTTAGGTACCTAAAATAGGTAAAATAAAAATGTAAACAGTTGCTAAAATTAGGTAGAATAAAATTCTTTTTTATTTATTTATTTATATGTATAAACAAATAGAATCATTTAAAAAGATTAAAAATTTAATTTAGTTTTGCTTTATCTGACAATAAATAGCTAGTATGAGTAGATATTATTGATACACATACTTTAGTAAAAACTTTTATTTGCTCTGATTATTGGCATAACATATAAAATACATTTCTAACTTTTTGGGTGTAAAACAACTTCTTTTGTCCGTTAAAATATTCTTTAGCCAGGAAAAGCTGTGCTACACTTCTACAGATGTAATTGGTGCAAATTTGTATATGAACCAATCGATATCTACTGGCTCATCCGGCTGTTTAGTTTTTAGCAGCTTCTGAGATTTTTAATAGATTTATAACTAGGATTTTTCTTCAACAGACAATCTAGCTTTTCTAAAGCATCTTGGGCTGCCTACTGTTATTTACAGTAGTAAATTTAAAATATTTTGTATACCTACAAAAAAACCCAATCTACACGAGGTATCACGTGAGTACTATTTAAATTTTGATTTAAATACTCATCCGCTTTTCCGCATGCTTTATCAAATACACTTCCATCCTTTATTTCTTAATACACATCTGAATTAGTATTTCTTACCAACCATTCTTTCAGCTTCTCAGACAAATTTTTTTAGATTTCGGCAGGTTTTCGCAATTTTAGCAGAAAACGACGTGACGAACACGACGAACACTTGATGATACAAGAAGGGTTACGTTCCAAAGTACGTTCGTTATGTTATTTCCGTAATTTCACCCACAACCACCTACGCCTGTCTCCTGTACTAACAACACAACGGTGAAAGTAGTAATTTTAAGGCCAGATGCAAGTTGCGACCTCAAATACTAAAAAAAATAGCCAAAATCTATTACTTAGGTGATTTCGTTAATAATTTTAGGTTTACAAAACTTACATTCAGCAATATTAGGTTCTTTAGGTAGTGTCAATGAATTTAGGTTTAAAAAACTTAAATTAGGTATTTTAGGTAATATTATGTCAGATGACTCCATTTTTAGTGAAACGGATTTATTTGCGGGTCTCTTGCCTGCACCTAAAATAGAGAGAAAAGGTATTTTACCTAAGATCCTAGCTCTACTAATTACCCTGAAGGATCTGAGCAATAAAAATTACATAACGAAGTGGTGCAGTGGAAGCATGCCGGGCCCAAGAAGATCCGAAGATCAAAATCTTTGTTCGCCAGATTATTAAAAGATACCTTAGAGAGATAAACAACAACCATTCTATACAAAATAGAAATCTGCATAAAAAATAGTATATCAATAACGAAAGCAAAGTGGCGCAGTGAAAGCGTGCTAGACTCACAATCCAGATGTCAATAGATAGAAGTCCCGTCCGGCTAATCCTTTTTATTTTTTTTTTTGCTGATCAATTATTATAATATCCATCCGTTTTTGCATTTTAGTTATCTTGATAAACATAAACAACAATAATTGTGGCGCAGTCGAAGCGTACTGGGCTCAAAATTCAGAAATTGAAACCACACGCACCTAGTTTTTTTTTATTTCTCGTTGTGTCAGATCCATAGCATAAAGTAATAACATTAATTGGAAGGGTAACGAACAGCATTTCTTTATGGTTTTTAAATTTTATTTTTAAGATCAGTTTCGGCGGCTAAGCCGTCCTTAGTTAAAAAACTCCGAAAGTAAAATATAAAAATCACAAGAAAGTACTATTCATTACCCTTTTTGTTTCGTTTGCTCGATACAAGTTAATTACATTGAGGGAAATAAGCAACAAGTATTACATAAGCAGAGTGGCGCAGTGGAAGCGTGCTGGGCCCATAACCTAGAGGTCCGTGGATCAAAATCACGCTCTGATAATCCTTTCTACTTCTTTTACACGAAGGTTATGACAATATAAATCTATCTATGGCGTTTAGGTATCTTGATAAACATAAACAACAATTACATACGCAAAGTAGCGTAGTGAAAGCGTCCTGGGTCCATAACCCAGAGAATCGTTGATCGAAACCACGCTCTGCTAACCCTTTTTATTTCTTTTACTCAGCAGATTAAAATAATATAAACGTATGCATGCACTTTAATTATCTTAAGGGGCAAAAACAACAATTACATAAACAGAGTGGTGCAGCAAAAACGTTCTGGGCCGTAACACAGAGGTCCATGGATAGAAACCACACTCAGCTAATCCTTTATATTTCTTTTACTCCATGGATTATTATAATATGCATTCGGCCAGACAAATTAATTCCATTGGGCATAATAAGCAACAAGTACTACATAAGCAAAGTGGCGCAGTGAAGCGTGCGTGTCCCAATATGACTCATTTATAAGCGTTGACCCGAGATAACTCGCGCCGTGAGATTTCGGAAGTGGCTATGGTTGGAAGTCCGGGTTTCGTCTAGCTGAGCTTGTATTGATTATTTACGTGTAGATAAAATGTTATTGCCCTCAGTCTTATTTTATCCTTGTTTGAGAGAAGTTTCGTAAAAAAGCCGAACCGTGACAGTGAGTGCTCAAATTTCGCTTTTGTAAGTATGAAATTTCCTGTCTCTATTCGTATTTTCTGTTTGTCATTTTTACAATATTCTTTTGAATTCTAGATCTTTCTAATTCATAATGAGCTGGGGAAAACGTTTGGCAGAGATGGGGAAGGCGTTGTATGAAATACGTAAGTACCATTTTCGTTTTTTGTTTTTCTGAATAAATATAATTTTTCATTTTCAAGATGGTTTAATTTATTTATCTTTTCTTCAGGAAATATGGCATGAATTCCTAATTCCGAACCAAGCAAAATGGGAGTTCCAGAAAACATAAATGACAATAAAAACCGCCTTAATGCTAAAGAAAGTGACGCTGAAAGTGATCATTTGACGGATTCAGAACAATCAGAGATAGTAGACGAGTTCACAAATGATGATTCAGAAAAATGTTTGCTCGGTAAGGACAAAACCACTATTTGGCATTCTCGCGCTCTCCGTCAAAACGTCCGCAGAAGAAAGCACGACATTGTGGATAAATATGGTAAAAAAAAGTTGCCAAACACGCCATTGGATTGTTGGAATCCTTTTTCCCCAATTCTATTATTGAACGTATTGTGCAACACACTAATTCTTATCTCACTAAATTGCGAAAAAATTATAGTCGACCTCGGGACCTCCGTCCGACTGATATGGTCGAAATAAAAACTGTATTTGAATTATTGTGCATGACAGATATAAAGAAAACTCAACACCTCTGATGAAAGCGGTGTTAAGTGTATGAGATCGACTATGTCTAGAAAACAATTTCTTCTTCTCTTACGTGCTCTCAGATTTGATAACTTTGAAGACCGTGCAGAGCAAAAATTACATGATACCTTTGCGGCTGTAACAGATGTATTGGATGAATGTATATCCGAATGCAAAGAAAATTACCAAGTTGGTGAATATTCAACTGTAGATGAAATGCTGGGACCATTCCGGGGACGTTACAAGTTTCGGCAGTACATCCCAAGTAAACCTGCCAAATATGGTATCAAAGTTCCTTTATTGTCAGATGCACGTACATTTTATACAATCAACATAGAAGTTTACCGTGGACGTTAACCTGATGGGCCTTGTAAGACAGAAAATAGTCCTAATGATGTTGTAAAGCGATTATCTTGAGCACCGGCAGAAACATAAAAATGGACAAAAATTTTATGTCTATTACTCTTGCCAAAAAATTATTGGAAAAGAATACCACCAACTGTCCGGATAAACCAGAAGGAAATTCTTCCGTCATTCTTAGTTACCAAACGAAGACTTGTAAGTAGCAATGTGCTTTATTTTACCAAAACCGAAAGCATGGTTTTGTACAAAGTAAAACCGAATAAGGTAGTTCTGGTCTCGTTTATTTTGCACAACGACGACAAGATTGATGAAGACACAGGGAACAAAGCCAAATTAAAAATGATAACTCTTTATGATCTCACGAAAGGGGTAGTTGACGTGGTCGATGGGATGAAGGTTTTCCCTTTTGTAACAAAAGTAAGCTGTAGGTGGCCTCTGACTTTATTTTTCTCTCTCCTCAATGTTGGTGGCATCAACAGTCAGATAATTTAGAAAACCAACACCGGGAATATGTATAAAAGACGAAACTATTTAACAACTTTAGCTCTGAGCCTAACAAAAAGCCCTTTGATAGTAAGTTCCTCTTATGTGAAATGAGAAGGAGCGCTAGAAAAATAGCTGGAGCTGAAGAAAAACGAATTGAGATTGTGTGAAGGATTGTGTATATTTTGTCGACGAAGAAAAAATAAAAAATCAAGGAAGAGTGCGGGAAATGCAAAGCACCTATTTACCCCTTCTACACTAATTGTGCAAGCCCGACTAAGTAATAATAAAACGCTTCTATTTTTCTAAATTGTCATTAGTCTTTTTAATTACATGGTGTTTACATGAAACTAAATTTAATCTGAAAATACTTTATTCCTTTTTTGATAATTATAACATTTTTCTATACCTCATTTTATTTGTTTACTTATTCCTTTAACTTTTAAAGACATTATAATAATGTTATTTGATATTAAGAAGTTGAAAAGTGGCTAAAAAGTCAAACTTTGGGATGTTAGAAAAAGTCAACCGCGCGAATTTACGTGCCTCACTTTTTCTAGGGAGTTCTATCAGATTAAAGGGTTAATATGAAGCCATTCTATGCAGATTAGTTACCTAACGTAAACAATAACAATTACATACGCTTTGCTAGCTTTTTTTCCTTCTGTTACTCGACAGATGACTATGATATGCATTTATCCATGCAGTTTGGTTATCTTGAGGGACATAAATAACAATTACATAAGCAGAGTGGCGCAGTGGAAGCGTGCTGGGCCCATAACCCAGAGGTCCGTGGATCGAAAC
>VTPC01006158.1:0-45677 GCA_011009095.1 Ignelater luminosus | reverse complement strand
CACATCCAGCGACAACTTCCACATCACCAGAATGCATCGCCAATTCAACAAACAAAGAGGAAAGTAGGAACTAGAGAAAATAAGAAAGTCTGCATAACAGGATCTAGAATTTATGAAAAAATTCGACATCAAAAAGATAAACACAGCAATACGAAAAGCTCGCAGCGAAGAAGCAGCTGATACTTAACAAGGACTTAAAACACTAAGTTATATACATATACTGGGCATACACAACGTTCTACCCCATAGAAGCACGGAAAAAGACGAAATAGCCTTCCATTTCCTGGGTTGAAAAGCTTTTAGAATAAAAACGCTTCTAAAATAAGAAATAAAATTTTTCGCATTAAGTGATATTTATTTAATTATCCAATGGGTTCGACGATATATCAGATAAAAATACAGATAGCTAATGAAAGCCGAAATAACTCATCACTGTGGGAAATTCGTGTCTACTGAAGTTCATTATCTTATTTTTACTTTTTCACTATATCCTTACATTATTAGACTCACCTTCAACAATCTTACAATTTATCACTTATTCAGTTAAATAAAAGAAACTTTGTCGTATAGACTCATCTCGGAAATTTAGGAGATCTAACGTATTACTAAAATACTCCATAGCTAGTTTATATCCTGCAGGAAATCAAAACTTTGCGGTTACTGCACTATAGATCTTAGTAAAGATTGTATTGTGGTTATATAAAAAATTTTTTTAATAAAATTTCTTAAACTTAAACTCAAACATCCGTTTCAATACCACTGAAAACAGGTAGAAGAGAAAGTTTCATTTCTTCTAGTAAATCCTCAGTAGACTTACTTTAACAAACCTTTAGAATCATCAATTCAAGACGAGAAAAGGCGAATGTTTGTTCTTAAAAAAAGTATGTAAATGATATAATAACAAATTCATTTGAAAATGATGAGAGATAAAAATATAATAATTATGTATCTCAGATTTTTTGAAAAAGAAAATTTGTATGTGACTGTTTCACATAATAATTAGATTTCTAATAATTTACTGTAAGAAAACACAATAGAATAATGTTTTGTTTAGACAACTACGAATATAATCTGAAACCTAATCCATTATCTCATCTGATGGACGTCTTTTTATTTTATGTCTTGATTTCTTCAGTAATATATTCTCGAACAATCTGTGTTGTAAGCAATACTCCAATATAGGTCAAGACCAAAGAAAAATGCATGTTTTTATATCTTAAATAATAAAATTTTTATTATGTATCCATAAACGTAACAAACTTCAAAGGATATAAAGTTGAACAATTTTGTAGCTTTTGATCAATAAATTCGGATCAAAAACAACTGGCACCTGGAATCTCATAAATATCGACATTTATATTTTTATGTTAATGAAATATTCGTAGTTTAGAATAATTTAATACCGATCATAATTTTTATATTCACGTGTTATTTGATCGCACTGTCTATTAAGTTTTGTATTATATGGCTACCGGACTTTTTCGTATTTGATTTCTCAGGTATAAATTTCAACTTGAGTACTGAAAGATGATTACAAGGAATCAAGAGATTGCGTAATAAATTCTTGAAGGATAACTTTATTTCTGCAAATTCTACTGAAATGTAATATGGTATTTCTGTTATGCGATAGCTGAATTTTGCTTTTCATAAATATTGACATACTTGCTATTTGATTGGAAACATTTTTTATCGTCGAGTGGGAGTCTCTTAATTTCTACTGTTCAGGAGTTAACTAAAAGTATGCTGTTGTTTTGCCAAGAATAGTTTATTTTATTTTATAATGTTAATTGATTGTAATTTTGTGTCCTATTTCTTATTAACAAAACCTTATCTATGTATTTCTTTAGATATTACATATTTGCCTGCCTGATTCTACCGTTCCAGTGCTAGTTGGGCATACACTAAAAGCAAGTGCTCGTGGTGATTCGATTGATTAGTGTAAACAAGAAATTCAATCAATCTATACCTTTTTCTTTCAGATTTAGATTACTGAAGTTAATGTAGTTAGTATGACAAAAACTTTTATTTATTTCAAGTTGCTTCATGAGAAATTTTATTTATAATTTGCTAATACAAACAAAAGACAGATTGTCTAGTTTTAAAAAACTCTTACCTCGGTGATTATTAGTACCACCTTTAATTGGATTATTGTTCGGGCGGAATCTCAAAATTTCACCGTAGGTGTTCAGCAGCATTAAACAAAAACAAATCAATGCAATGGCATTGAAAGGGCATTTAAAACCTGGTTTCAAGAGCTTCAGCACTACGCAAAAAAATTAAATCATGTAAGAAATGAAATTCTGTGTAAATTAGCATCTTCTGTATTTTGAACTCGGAGAAATACATCTTGACTTCAAACTCTCGCCAGCAATAACTATTCAGAAATATTCAGAAAATCTTATTTTACTCTTTGCTTTTAAAATAACTACACTACAAAAATAATTTTTATTTGTTCGTCGTCTTACTACTGTTTTTCTTAAATAAATGTCACAATATTGGACTTTGACTGTAAGTGAGTAAGTATTGTTTATATCGCCCACAAAATCATATCGAATATGAATTTCTTTATTAACTTAAGTCCTAAATTTAAGATATTTCTTAACAAACAAGATATTTTCTGAATGTTTCAAAGAATAGCTTTCTAATACCGCACTGCACCTACACATATCTTGGACATTTTCAAGAAAAGCCTGAGTTCTTGTATTTATTATTTGTCGTTCTTTAGATTTCTGTAGAAATGCTATATACCTTTGCAGATACTATCTTTAGAACTGTACTATGGGGATGGTAGTGTATTTTCCGTTTTCAGTTATAAATATTCTACTTTCTATCTTATCAGCTGCTAAAGTTTCAGACATCTAAAGAACTGAAACGCTAATATGGAAATGTTTGATGTTAATATAAATTTTACATAAATAGGAATGCATACGTTGAATATTCCGATGGTACCTACTAGAAAAAGCGTGTTAAAGATAATAGTTCTGAAAAATCCTTTAGGTCTTTTAAACAACAGAACATGACAAAATCGTAAGTAGAAGAATAAAAGAACTTAAAAGAATAAAATGTTATAACCTAGTAAAACATTAAGTTACTGACTAATTTTATCAAGAACAGAATACAAAAGCTGAGGCAACATGATATTTCCATCGAATTTTATTTTTTTAGATTTTTCTATTTTAAACATTTAATTTTTTAATGTGCAATTGCAGAAAAAATTTTATACGTGCCATGTCAAGGAAGTGTCTTCACAGAACTCGCAGGCAATAGACTTGCTCGTCTTGTAAAATATCACTTCCCCAACTTGTTACGTAAATAATTTTTTTTACATCGAGTAAGAGAATCAAAACGCCTTATACCACTTTAAACAAGACAGTTCGTATTCTGTTAGTTACACTCCCTTCCACCTATCCCCCCGTTTTTAACAGCATACAAACAGAATTTACCCATGTACGCAAATGTGAAGCACAATACCGAGAAAACTTCCTTCTACGACATCATAGAAGGGATCCTGCACGGTACACTTTTTCTCAGCATCCTCATTGTGAGAATGACTTTCCCATTTATGCTGGTCACCGGCATCACGAAGCAGTAACAATACTGAAATGAACATAACGCGTTTTACAAAACTAGACCAAAGAACCATTTGGAAGTCTTTGGCCTTACTCAGGAAAGTCTTGTATATCAAAGTCCAAATTGAACAGAACGGCCGACAACGTAAAGGATCAAAAAAACTTGGTATCTTTGAACTTGACCCCAACGATTCTGAGCTTAAAGAAGTAGCTTCCTACTCAGAGTACTATCCATCTTTCTCTGCTGAAGACCTGGTTTTTTAACCGGGAGAACTCTTAGGCACCGGTATTAACTCCTTGATAGAAATGAGGACTTGTTCCCTTTGCTTGATCCTTCCTTAAGCGCTCTGTATGATATGCCGGATGTGTCCCTTCAGTTTTTCCTTTTTTTTGGAAAAACTGAACAGATAAACACTTTCTACTGCAACCAACACAACTTACTTAAATAAAAGGTCACAAAAATAAATTTCAATCTGGAAAACCTACAATAAACTAACAATAAGTATTAAACTTAGAGATTTGTTGTTTTCCACTACTCTGGAAAGACAGATGCATGCAAAGTCGAATTCAAAATGTGAGTTAGGGACTCAGCACAACAACCTTTAAATAAATGTGAAGGTAATCCGTTTGGACCAATTGACTTCTTTGGTTTTAACTTTAATTGAGCTTCATGCGCGTCATCATCTGTAATTTCTGACAAGATTAAAGTTGGCAAGTTAACAACTTGCGTTATAAACTCATTAATATTGTAATGTGCTTCAACATTGCGACAAAGTGACTTAAAATAATTCACAATTTACAATATCTTCCCTGCTTTCCAAAACTCTAACATTATAAGACATGTACTTAGCATCACATTGGTCGTTTCGTCTTAATTTTTAATGAATGAAAAGAAGTTAAATTATTTTCTATTTCTGTCACAAACTTCTTATAAGCACTGTGAATGTCCCGTTTAATTTTTGTTTTCAGAAACCTAAATTTAAGAAGATAATTGCCATCGTTGTTGTTTTATATTTTTTGTACATCTTTAGTGTAGTTTGCTTCTAGGAAAAGTTTCTGAAACGCATTCATCAAGTGCTCCATACATTTTTTTGTAAAACGATGCAATGCCATTAAAACCCCAATTTAAACCACGCAAGTTGTTACATAAATCAACAAAATTTGCCTTTTTAAAATTGTATCGATATACGAAGTGTTCTGGAGTTATGAATACTTAATTCACAAATTAGAGTAGGATGGTTCTTATGTTCAATTAACATTGGAGTGTCAAATTTTTCTACCTTGATGTTCTTACTGTTTAACAGACGACCTAGCACTAGACAGTAATTATTAGGAATTAAATTGAGTTGATCAAGATTCATAACACTACTTCTGATTGTAGTTATCATTTGAAGCGGAATAGTATTGTTCATAATACGCAATTAAAGAATATTGAAATTACCAAATATTACCAATTTAGTATTTGGTTAATCCTCAAAACACTCTACCAAAACCTTGGAAGGGAAGTACATCGTCAAATCTAATTTTTATAGTATCTGTACGTTCATAAGGTAAACAATCTGTAGATTCTAGAAATGAAATCTTTCTATAGTTAGCTGCACACATTTTTCATAGCGAGAAAAACCCCTCAACGTTTAGTCTTGTTAGTGTTGCCAAAGTTACTCCACTTCATAAAGTTTTACTCCACGACTCCCCTATTTCATATATTTATTCCGGTTTTTCTCCTCACTTGGTGAATTTTTATAAGAATCTTATATGAACTTTAAATGCTTAGCTATAACAAGATCTAATCAAAAATTTAATGTTCAGAACTGAACTGAATTGAATCTGAAGATAATTTATTTCCTAATTACCTTAGTATGTTCTACATTTATTCAGTTGGTAACACCTTCGGATTTATACAAATATTTTAAACACAAGAAATGCCATTTGACATAAGCCACCAGAAGCACAATACAGTTGCGAAAAGCACATAACCAACAAGCTTTTCGAGTTGCAATTGGCAAACCATGGCAAACCAACAGATGGCGCTAAATATCGTCAAAATGTATAAACAGTTACGAAAAAGGGAATGATCAACCTCCAGAACTAGTTAAGAATCAATAAATTCCGTAGCGTGCAACATTTATAACTGTTTTGGAAAACCTGTTTCACTGTTGTGGCAACAGTGTATTCACCTTCTTAGTAGTTTTTGAAATTCTGCAAAAGAGGTTGCAACGATCGTGTTTTTCTTAGGTTTTCTCCAATAGAAATGTTATTAACGTTAATGCTCGTGTCCACGAGCAGATTTCAACAGATCCATGTTCTTGACGAAAAGTATGCTTTCCTTATTCCATCGAATCTTTTGAATGTCAATTAAATCATGAACACAATGATATTAATAAGGAAGAGTTTTTCGTTGAGAAAAGAAAATTTAAAATTTTATTTCTATTGCTGCCACGAGCGACGAGACGTTGAAGGACAGTCCTCTTAAACTTTTGCAGTTTAATTGTTTTGGGAGAAACGGCAGTTAGTGGCCCAGAGTACTTATTGGGAACAATAGGTACTAAAATGCCGTGGAGCGCGTCTTTAAGTTAACGTGTCAGTTGGTAGTTGGCGATAGAAATTCCTCCAACTTCATCATAGCTGAGAACACAATATTAAATGCAACGATGAACGGAAGTCGATAGGTAAGTCTGCTGTAATTCCATCCAAGTACTAATGCTGCGTGGGCCGAGAGGTCACAATCGCGTAACCCGTGACTCGGATCTGACGAGACATAATTATAAAAGATCAGCGATAGGCGACAGTCTTTCTGACACCAGGGAATTAAATGACAACATTATTTGAAATTTTTTGTGAAAAAAAATACCATCAGCAAAAGCTGCACTGGACAACTTACACCTCAAAAAAAGTTCTCGAGCCAAGCACTAAAAAGCTCACGATAAGATACGGTAGATAGAAGCTTTTACAACGAAAACTACTCCCCCGCAGTGTCCTTAAATTAACAAAACGACATTCGATCGGTGAAAGGTGCCGGAGCAGCTCTCTAAAGTTCATATGGACATTGTGTCTGCTTAGTATGGTTATTGGTAAACGCGCAATTTAATTGGACAATGAAAAATATAAATTCACAAGATATAACAGAATGTTTCCATCCTAAAAGCAATTTATGAAGAAAATACAAACATATCGGAATTAAATACAATGAAGCATTTAGCACTTAGAAATATACTTTGGAGAAATAAAAAGGTAAAATGATAAACAAGGGCAAACTCGTTATCTCGTCTAGACGATTTGACACCTAACAAAATTTATGATGTTTATGTACTTAAAAATACTCCTGAGTTTTTTTTTATTGGTGGCATGATAGCGTACTATTTGTTCGTGGACACAAGCATTGCAACAGTTGTGATCTCATTGCTAGCATAAATTGTTCAATATTTGGCGGCGCTCATTTGCAAACAACTTATATTACTGATGTCGCCTAATTGACGCTGATGGTAGCGTCATTAGTGTAGTAGAGTCTTTAGTTCGAACTTCCTAAATTTCCTACAAACAATCTATTCTTTCGGAAACGGCTCAGCATCAAATGCGTTTGATTGCAACCAAGATTCCATTATTGCATATAAATTAACGCCCAATCCAGTACCGCTACATTTGTAATTTAGCCCTCCTAAGTTTTAATAGACGATTTGGAATGGACACTGAGTTTCATCAGCGGACATCGTTTAATGCACTGGTAGATTTAATTATAAATAGTTCTGAGTTGCGATCCACACATATCGATCCCATTCTATTTCTGAAAATTGTAGCAGTGGTATATTAAGACTCGCTTACTCTCCGTAAGTGACTCATTAATGTAAATGTTAGTCTAAGGATGATTCTTAATAAATGGTAGATCGTCGAAGTGAGTGAGCAATAGTGTTGCAGTTTTCCTTTGCTTCTATTGCTTAAATGAAGTCATCTTTACAAATTCTGCTGGGAAATTAAATTACAGCTCGTCTAGGTTCTTGAGGCTTTAACGGATTTGCGAACTTGCAAGGCTTTTCCAACAGTGTCGTATTCAAAATCCTTTCATTATTTTGTTTGGGTACTTCATATTATCTCCAGACAATTCAGTCTGGAGTATTAGTCGAAGTGTTGAATTTTATTTTTAAACGTTTGATTCTTTTCCTGCAGTTGTTTATGGCAAGATTCAAGACAATTATTCAGTTATTTTATTTGATTCATAATTCCAGACAGTATTGGGTCAGATTTCGTAGTTTGAGGCTTTTCAGTCTTGCTGGCAGATTTGGGGCGTACTGAACATGTCCATGACCTAGATAAATTCATCTTCATAAATATTTTTGGTTTTATCTTGAACTACCTGTATCACACCAGCAACCAGATCTAATTACATTCCTAAGGAAAATGAACTTTTCTCCTTAAGCAAATAATACCGTGGAAAATGGATGACCCCAAATTGATCCCCAGTTTTCTTGACAATTGATCCTGTATTATATAATTAGACGTCAAGGTATAGTTGTCATATCGTAATAAAGCCCAAACAAATTATGTATTAACTTTTGACATAACTAACTTCTAATTCTAGTTGTCTATCTAATCCGCCTAAATTCTGAAATGGTTGCGATTAACTTACCGCATTTTTGCTAAGAGTCGACGTGCTTTCTCTGTAAATAAACACTACAGCAGTAACAATGCGGTTGTAACAGCATATAATCACTATAATTTCTCTAGGATTGTCCAGCTACTCAGTGTACTGGCCCAGAGTTGGAAGTACTACTTTCTCATTTAGCAATTCACCGATGATGCAAGAGAGGCTCATTGGTTAGTATAGGTAGAATCTAGTAATGGAATGCAGAAGTTATAAGAAAAAATCAAATTTATACTTTTTATAAACAATAATATTATTATAAATTATAGGAGCTAGAGAAACATGATATCAAAACAGTCTCATTTTATTACAGGTTTTTCCCTTTCCTTGGCAGATACTTTGTCAGAGACAATAGGGTGGAAACTAAAAGACGGCTAGCTCACAAAAGCTGCCTCTTGTTATATAAAGCAATATGCTAAGAGCGATTTTGTTAAACAAGTTTTTGAAGTGGGACGGAGGCTTTAAAATTCTCAGGGTAAAGAATACAGTTATAGGGCAAATAGTAACATACCCTTACTTACAGTTATTATTACTTGTTTGCACTTAAGTATGGAAATAATCCATTAGAACGTCCCAAGGTTAGATGTAGTGAAGATGCCAGCAAGGGCTACCTTTTATTTCAGTCAGTTGCGTTTTGTATATAATGGTGGATTGGTGTTATTTACTTGTGCAAAATCTTTATGTTATTCGCAATGCCTTAAACAAGAACAGAGATTGTTTGTGCAGCGCTTGGTGCCCCTAAAGAGCTGGCAAGAAATTTGTTACCGACCTATCGGGATGTTATAAAACAGTTTTTGTGGATTAGGTACCAGTAAAAACTTACTAGTAAAGACGAACCAAATGTTTCTGAAATAACAGAGATTGTTGCAAAAAACCTAGAAGAACTCTGGCTAAAAGCTTCAATACTTACGTTGTCACGTAAAAGGACAACTGATATGATAAAAGGCTATTATAAGAACCAAACACTTAAAAAATCTTTGAAAGTAGAAAAACGGAGGCGTCTACTATTAAAATTAGAAATTTCCAAGAACATGCTAATCGCACTTTTGTTTGACATATCATTTTGTAAATGTTCTGATTTTTCTTTATGTAAATGTAACGTGAAAATGCCTACAAAAGTAAAAGCCTTTTTAGTCGATCAGCGAAGGATGTTAATTAGTTTGGTAGACGTTGTTAAAAGTCGAAAGATAAAAATAAATTATAGAAAATCCAAGGAGTTTTCTAGGCTCACTAAAACAGCAGATACTATGAAAAGTGGAAGTAAAGTATCTACCTTAGAGGAGTTACCAATAAGTGAAAAAGACACAGCAGATTTGTCAGATACGGTTAATTATTAACATCCAATCGCTTCAATATAACAACCTCAAACAGTTACTCTCCTAAATTTCCCTAAAGCGTATGACAAAACAGGTCTGCAACTATAAAGTGTTTGCTATTTTGGAGAATCTATAAATTGTTTCTTCAACTGACAGATCAAAAGTAATAGATCCATAGAAGTAAAGTACGACGTGCTCGAAAAAGAGGAGAACCGAGTTTCAGGACACAAATAAGGAAATTTTAGGAAGATTATACTTTGATGGTAGAAAAGATAAGACACTTACCCAAGAAGGACGGTTACCGAAGAACATATAGTGTTAGTTGCAGAAGTACATCGGTCATGTGACATCAATTTATGGATCGGGTAGAATATTAAGAAGGAGATTGTTAAATTTTTAGATTAAAAAAAATAGATTTTTCTAATTTAGTTGCTGTGGTTTGTGACGGAACTGTAGTTAAGACTGGTCTGAAAAATGCGACGATTAGATTGCTGGAACTGCCTCTTTTACACAAATGAGTTACCGCTAAGAGATTTACTGCAGAATTTAGAAGACGGACATACTGTTGGACCTTACGGCTTTTCTTGCCGTATTGGAATATCCTTAAAATAGTACTAGAACTTACCTGTTAGAAACTTTTGTCCGATACGCAGTGAAAACTTACCAGAACTTGTTGCTGATGATTTAAGCACTGACTAAAAACACTTGTGGGATATATGCCAGGCTGTTGCTTCTGGTGTTTTCTCGGAAAGCTTATTCCAGACAAATCCAGGAAGACTTTCACATTCTCGTTAGTTAACAGCTGCAAATCGAATCCTTAGGCTTTATGTTTCCACAAAGGGAGCATCAAACAATCGTAAAACTTTAAGAGAGTACGTGATAAAGGTTTAGGCACCAGTCTGGTTTCATGTTAAGCTAAAACTGTTATGAAGAGGCGGTCGTCGTCATTGGTTAAACACGATAAAATGGCCCAGAATCTTCAACAAGGATGTTCAATCTATTATTGATCTAGTTATTTAAAGAAATGGTTTTTATGCACATCCAGAAAACATTCTAGTCTCAATGGTGACAGATGGAGGGAGAAATATTAGAGAACTGGGTTATCGTAGACTGTTGAATATTCATAAGCAAAAAAAAAAGGATGGCATAAGGTACTTTAAGTTACCAAATATAAACTTTAATGCCACCGATTTTGTTGAGCTTACTGTCTGGCAATTTTATAAAATGATAGAACCTCCCTTGTTTGCAAATCTATCAGAAAGATTTTTCGAATATGATACAGAACTCAACCATAATAAAAATAGCTAAATATCTTTGTCACACGCAAACCATCAAAAAATCTATACAACTAGTGACTGAAGCATTAATGGCAGTTTGTGATGAAACAAACAGAGATGGTTTTATTTCAACAAAGATACACTCAAGGCAACAACTGCTTCATTTCAACATCAAACGTGATTACACACTTGATACTAACTGAATCTACGTTTGTAAATAAACCGTAAAGTATAGACCCATATGGAAGCTGGTGGAAAGGATAGAAGGAGGTGGTGGAACTTGACAAGCTGCCATCTCCGCGTGGTGAGTTATGAGTTGGCTTTGGTTTTGCTAATAAATAAAAGACAAGCGAAGAACTGCTTTTGAAGTGTAACAAAATAGACATACACTTTAGGTCCTTGAACTTTTGTTATATCTTACACAATTCCATAGGCAATTTTTCCGCACCAACGCATTGTGATATAAGAAAAAACAATTTGTAATCTTATTTCGCTCCACCTTAAGATACAATTAAAGGAAGTATAACAGTGCATAAGTTTAGCCGCCTAACAATAGCTTGTCTACATGAAAGACCAATGTCTCAAATTGCTTCCATATATTTCCGAAATAACCTTCAGAACTTCTAAACTAACCTCAGGCGAATTTAAACGAATTTTCGTTTCGCAAGAAGATTTTAATAAGTCAATCAAAAGTTCAATAGAATCAGTCCTACCATTCGGTAGCTTGGTTTACAGACAAGCTTAGCCGGACTTGCTGGTAACAAGGCAAATTCGGGAGAGGTTTGAAAAGCATTTTGCTAAGTTCTAGGCGCCATGACCAAAGATTGGTAAACATTGTTATGTAAAAGACTTTTGTTTTTAATATTTTTCACGTAAGTTAATTTCTTTTCCAGTAAGTTTCCTTATTATACACTGCTTAAAATGTTCAATAATATATTCGGGAAATAATAACGTCAAGATACCAAATGCTTCTTTCAACGTGTAAACAGCATATCCACCTTTTCAGTAAATGAACAGGATTTCCCAAATATCAGAATTTCTCTAAAGGAATACGCAGAAGTGCTTGGAACTCCATATAACGATTTAATACGAATAAGAGAAAAGAATTGCCGTAACTTTATTGCAGAATTTCTATAATAAGAAACACATTTGGAAATATTATCTACTCTACCTTATATAACAGGAACAGCAGGTACATACACGATTAAGGATATCAAGGTGTTTGTTCTAATTAAATTTGGTCAGCAGCCAAATTCGCTGATAATTTATTATAATCCACGACATTTCTACTATTGAAATTAAAATTATAAAATTTATAGATTATAATCTCTCACAAGTAAAGAGCATTAAATGTTAATAGAAAACAATTTGGCCTTTTGTTTTTTTCGTTAACCAAAGGTATGATATTTTCAAGCCTATTAACAAGCTGCACCTTTATCATATTTTTTACTGGCAGCTTTCGAGCGACAGGTGGTAATCTAGTTTTCATATTGAAATTTCTTCATTTACATATAATACAGAACTTTTTATTTTTTAAATGAAAATTCAATTGTGACAAGTCATATTTGCTTTGAAATGACAGATTGAGTGTTAACAAATTTTTAGTGACAATTGAATTACATGTAACAACGTGTTAATATCTTATAGAAATATTTTAACTGAAGATGATGACTTTCACATCACTGCAAAACTATTATAATTATGTAGATTTACATTTATATTGCATATTTTAAAATAAATTAAGTGCAATTTATGATTAAAACCTTGATAAATTGCATTCGCACAGATAAATATGCATGATTTATCAAGGAGACCTTAGTAGACCTTATGGTGTGTTACTCGTTATAGAAAATATTTCACACGGAATCTATTATTAAATATAAAATGAAGTTGAAATGGTTTCGTGAAATAATTTTATAGCTGCACACTTAAGGTGCAAATCCCGATTGGTAGAATCGGAATCACGCAGTTTCTTTCAATTAGTATCCCATAATGCTTAGTGTGCTAAACCATATTTATTGCTATAGCTATGGGTGCTGCTACAAGCTAAGGTTAGATGTTGACTATTCTATTGGATTTAATTATAATTTATTATAATATTTAGATTGTGCTCATTCTAGTTGGTTTACAAAGCACAGGGGCTGGTCTGCATTGTTATGCAGTATCAACTACTATTATATGTGTATGTGTGCATGTTTTCATTTTACACGCCCAGAGGCACCGCTATATATTACGTCAAGCACATATTGCTTCTTCTGACATATACATAATTTTTAGTTGCTATATAAGTATAAATAACATATTGAATTTCTATAACTTCTCAAAATGCTTGTTTTCTTAACTTTAAGACTGCCTAATTAAATTTATTTGACACTAGTCGCGAACGCGAGAAAGGATTTTTAACAAAAATCTGCAAACTTTCCTTAAAGAAATTTTATTTTAGAATGAACCCAGACAGGTGGTCTTGTTATCAATTTTTATCATTCCAGAAAAGGATTTTTCCACTTAACATTAAACAACATCGTAATAATACTAAGGCGTACTGAAGAAGAAAAGACACACAAAGCTTAAATCTAGCAGCAGGTACCATTTTTGGGCAAGGCTAAGTATGCACGTATAGGGAGAAATTATTGCGCTTATTTTCTTGGCGCGCCGAGTGTGATTTAACGACTACCGTTGTGAATATTGCACCGTTGAACAATCGAACTATAAGCGGATTCACAGATTAAATTTTAGAAAGACTGTAATATATTAAAGAAGCAATTCTTATTTATACATGAAGATACCCAGCTAACTAATACCGTTTTTATTAAGCAGACGTTGTTGTTACTGTTGTTGTTACTGTTGTTATTCTTTCTTTGAATTTGCTTTGTGGTGGCTTTCTAATTATTACAAATACAAAACGAGAAATATTTAAGAATCTTGACATTTAACTTAATTTACTTAACCGTCTGGTTTATCAAGCAATTAAGCTCTTACGTACACAAATGAGGTTTGTTAATCAAAATCGATTGTGAACTGGAGGAGAAATTCAACTAAATAAAGAAAACTGTTCTCTCAACTTCAAATTTTCTTTTTTCTTTTTGTTCTTTTTTCGTCTTTAACCTGTTTAGTACGAGGGCGCTTCAGTAAGTACCCGTGTTTGACGACAGAAGGTGTTCCTGAAGGAAGTTGGTGTTATCATCGTGTGCTGCCATCTATCAAACGACGGTATAACAAATTGCAGACTGATTGATAGGTTAGTTTGGATTTGATAAAAGCAAAGTTGGATGCTGTTTATGGGGACACTTCGCCATCTATGACCACAGTTAGATATTGGTTCAACGAATTTAAACGTGGGCGAACATCCGTTTCTGATGAGGAGCGACCAGGACGCCCGGCAGACGTGGTTACCGAGGAAATCATTCAAAAAGTCCAGGACATGATTCTCGCTGATCGACGAACGAAAGTGCGTGAAGTAGCAGAGGCCGTAGATGTGTCGACCGGAACGGCAATTAATATTTTACATGATAAGTTGGCGATGAAAAGATTGTCGGCGCGATGGGTGCCGCGATTGCTAACGGTGGATAACAAGCGGATGCGGCTGTTAACTTCGAAGCAGTGTTTGGAGCAATTTAAGCGAAATCCGAAGGAGTTTTTGCGTCGAGTTGTCACCGTTGATGAAACCTGGATTCATCATTACACACCAGAAACTAAGCAACAATCAAAACAATGGATTTCTCCCGGTGAATCTGCTCCAAAGAAGGCGAAGATGGTTCCATCGGCCCGAAAGGTCACGGCGACGATTTTTTTGGGATGCGAACGGCGTCATCCTCATGGATTTTTTAGAAAAAGGAAGAACGATCACTGGACAATACTACAGTGAGTTATTAGACAGCTTCGACAAAAAATTGAAGGAGACACGGCCGCATTTGGCGAAAAAGAAGGTGCTGTTTCACCACGATAACGCACCAGCACATTCATCCGGAGTTGTCGCCGCCAAACTGCATGAATTGCGTTATGAAGAAATGGCTCCCTGGAAAAAAATTTAGCTCAAACGAGGAAGTCATCGCCGAGATAGAGTTCGACAAATCCTATTTTTTGGAGGGGTTAAAAAAATGGCAGGAACGTTGGGAGAAGTGTATATTTCTAAAAGGAGACTATATTGAAAAATAAAAAAAAAATATTTGAAAAAAATTGTGTCTTCATTTCTAACACGGGTACTTATTGAACCGCTCTCGTACTTGACATGATATTGTTAGTAAGACTAAAATCTCTTTCTTTACTCTCTCTTATTAACGATTTTCGTTTGAGACGAATCAGTTTGAGTAAAGACTTAAAAACGTCCAAAAGCTACTCGGAACGTGAGCTTGATTTGCCAGTCACAAGCTTGATTAGACATTGTTATTAATTTGAAACTAATTTTGATTGTACTTGATAAGCAGTTCTCAGTTGAGAATGTCTATTCGTTAGTCTGACTTTGTTGATATACACATCAAAGCTTTCATTTATTTGCTTATGTTTGGTTTTAAACGCAAATAAATCTGGCAATGCTTGTCCAGGCAAAATCTGCAAAAACTAAGTTTTGTAAAGTGCTATACTGAAAGTTTAGAGTATCTGAAACAAGTAATGCAGTGAATACCTGCGTTACTATCTTCCTCTTATTATTACCACGGTTATTGCTTTGGATAAAATTTGAATTGTTGTAAGGAGATATTTTTCGCTTTAGTCAGAAAAACTTTAATTTGGCAGTAGAACAGAATATCACAAAATGCATGCATGCAGACGAATGGGCGTATGGATGAGATAAAATTAAATGTGCACAAAGTAGATGGTTTTCCTTCCCCTGATGTAAGCAGTTGATCGGTGCGGCCGATCAAAGAAATAGGTCATGGACGATCTGGACAGCTGGAAACGTGCAGTGCCAGAGAACTGAAACAGAGCCCCATCCCATTGCAAAACCTCTTGGAGGGCGTAGAAAGCGGCAAGCGGCTCTTCTCCCCACATTGTCGTTGTTTTTCTGGGTGTCTAGTTATCTAGTTAAGCAGGACAGCACAAACACTAATAAATCCGCAGTATTTACGTATGCGGACGGCCCCTTATGTAGAGCGAATGGAATTCTTTCAAGAAACATGCAACTTGTTTTTATCGATTGGCAAGGAGACAGTGATGAAAGATCCAAATAGCGTAGAATCCCTTGGTCCAGGTAACCCCTAGAGCAGTCATGGAACAGCAATTCAAAAATGCTTCAATGTCAAAAATCTTGTGAGTAGTTCGTCGTTGTGTATCAATAACACACCTTTACACGCGAAATCTCTAGCTACAATAATCTGAACAATGTTGATAATCATGTGGATAATTATTGTGAAGAAACAGCGGTTTGGTTTTCAGAATCACAATTTAACCGCTGTGACGCAGTGTGTAATTGGATGGCTGAAAGAAAATCGTTGGTTAGCAGGTGTGATGCGGTTTCAACAGCTCGACATTGATCGCAGAACCATCATGATAGAATGCAGACGGCTTTTTCCCATAGCATTGTCGTACGTCAGTAGTTGTGATGGTGCTTATATGGCTTGGGCTTTCCAAACCCAGAGGACAGCGACGTCTAAAGCAGTGATGCACAAAACAACCGGAGATGCTCAAAAGTAAAAGGGAAGCAGTGGAAGCACCTAACCAATGTCTTCTTTTAAGGTTAAAATGCATTTTTTTGTAATAAGTAAACCTATCAACTCTCCTTTATATATAAACGAATTCTATTCAGTCATGGTAATTCGTAATCGAAATTCTTCAACTGTTCCAAGAATCATTCAGGCTGAGACATACCTTTTTTTAAATTTTTCATTTGAAGAAGATATTCCGATTATTTTAAACTATTTAAGAAATGCTTGCCAATTATTCTTAAGAAAAATCAACTTATAAATATTTCCAGAAGTTCTCTCCAAAACAGTTTTGTTCCTCCAGTGCTAATCGTTTTGAAATCCGTAGCAGCTATTCAAATTGAGTCAATATGAAATACGGCAGATCAAGTTCGACTTTCTTTAGTCTTTAACTAAGAGTTCACCAGTTGTATATAGACGGCATATCATAATCCAGACTAATAAAAACTATGGTATCTTACTTTTTAAAACCAGGAAGCTTTCTGTGCTTTAATCACTTTTGTTTTTCGTGTTTATCTTTAACTTTAGATTCTCCGCCTTTAGCGTTATACTTTTACTACTATATTATTAGAACAAATTGTAAATTGTATCTTTTATGTGTGTCACTAGAAATTGTGTGGAAATCATAAATAATAGTTATCTCATACCAATTGTAAACAATCTAGATGTAAAGAGTGGAAAACATAGTATACCAATAAATAGCTGCTCTAAAATCTACAAACCTACAAATGAGATTTAACAACCATGTGTATGTTTTCACATACGCACTTTAATGGTGTAATAAATATAGATCAGTAAGCGCCAAATACGTGGGAAGATTAAAATTGAATTTATTTGCAAATATCGAGACTGTAACTGAAAGAATAACAGAATGTTGTTTACTCCAACCTATTTTTGTATAGATTTGAGCAACCGATTAGTTCAAATAGTACAGTATACGTGATATAATTCTGTTAGTTTAAACAAAAAGTATAACAAGCAGACAATAGCAATCTTCAAGGTTTATTGTCATCTTCGTTACTTCGGGTACCTACTAAAAATTAAAATTTTCAAATTCATTTAAAGTCGGATCTTGAAAGCGAATTAAATTAGGCAAAATAGAAACGTTTGCTTGACTTTGATACTGCTGAATAGTCTGGTTTTAGTTCCTTCGTATTGTAAGGAATTTACTTGGCTATTTTCATAATTTCCCGAATAACCAAGCCATGGGCAAAATTCGTTTTCGAAGAAATTTGTTTTTGATCTCTATAAAATTCGTCAATATAACCGATTTCTGTTTCTACTATTCAATTTGTCCCGAGAAAGTAGCGCTTGGACTAAAACTATTTTACCCTATTGTCAGTAGCAAGATGTGACATGGCTACGCTAAATTCGAATCATCCTATATTAGGTCTGCCAAAACTTAAATGCAACTGTGTAATATTCACTTTTTGCGCTTATTGCATGTTTTGCGTGGTTACCTTTGCTGTCGGTGTGATCTATAGTATTTTTGATAGTTCTCCTGTTGAAGAGGATTTTTCTGTAGTTGTGGTGAAGTCCAATGATAGTTGGTTATCTTTTTATGAGTTTCGCTATTATTAGGATCAATTAGGGGTTGACAAACTCTGTAAATTATTTATTATAGCAAGCGGGATACAGGGTATAACTGTTTTCAAATTTATTTTTATTTATTTTCAATGGAGATTCGGTTAGCAGTTGGATAAGGATTTTGGTCAACTTATCTGATTTATTAATTGTAGTTAAGATTTCTTATGTTACTTGGTTTCAGTTCTCTTTGCATCGCTGCGCTACTACGTCCATGTTGGTTTTTATTTCCTGCCATCTAGTTTGAAGTTACCTCCTGCAGAGATGAACTTTATTTTTTGGTTTAGCCGAAGGTGTTTAAGAGTTTTATTGTACTAGCTCATTTGCAACCCTATCGGTTTCTTTCCATTAATTAAACTGTAACTTATATTTCGCATTTCAGTTGATTAATTAACAGGATTTCTGGTTTTATTTTCTTCTATAAGAACTTTAAAATTATTTTTTGGAATTGTTCAGTAGGGCAACGTGGTATAATTTCCAAGGGAAATTGGTTAGTGGCTCACGTCCAGCGGCCAAATTTTATTCCGGTCCAAGGGAGAATTCAGTAAAGCGCAGGGTTGGCCTGATTTAAATCATTTTTTTTAAATTATTGATTTAAATCATTTTTATTTTTATCCTTATTAAACCAGAGAGAAAGTTTGGCGGTGATTCTTTGCCATAGGATAATACATTTTTTTGGATTTTCTGTGAAGCCTCAGTCTAGTGAGGGTAGTTGGTCTTATGCAATTTATTTACTTTTAGTTTCTAAGTCGATATTGAGTTCAATCATTCGTCTCATCCCAAACTCAGCCGGGATTTTACCACGAGCATGCATTTCGCTCAACTCTTCATCATTTCTTCGTGTCTACCAAAATTCACACGACTCCCTAAATGTACAAAAAGGACGTTTCGTTTCAACTGGCAAAAAAAGAAAAATGAACATCTAACGGCTTAAAAATCTTAAAAACTTATTGCGCTATTAAATTGCTTTTATAAAATAAACAAAAGTTTGCTTTTGATTAGTTTTCGAATATAATCAATCTTGAATCACCTTTGATTCATGTTCTCATAATTTTTTGTTATTGGTTTAATTCGTTATTTAATTAATAATTTTTTTGAATAAAAACTTTGGAAAACATTGCATTAAGAGGTTTTGTTCCGTGTCAGTTTATTTCAGATTTTATTTCATCACTGATATACAGGCCTATATTGTCAGGAAGGAATTCGCGGTAAGTCTGGTTTTTTAACTTCTTAAGCTACGATTCTCAAGCTTTATAAAGTTTTTTGATTATCTAAATGTTTTTGCTAGTCTGTAAAGGTTTATTTTATCATATTTGTGTAACCCATTAAATTTTCTTTCATCTTTAAAATTTGTCTTGCTGGTAAATTATATTTATTAGATTTTGATTAATTTGTAAATTTTATTATTATTAAATTTTGTACTATTAAAAATTGATTTATTGTGATTTTTCTAAATTTTTACTATTTCAACAGTATGAGATTGTATGAATTTAGTAGTTGATAAGATTTTAAACTTTTCTTAAAAATAGTATTTATTCTGAAATTTGAGATTAAATATTTTTACTTACTAAATAAATTTAATAATGAGTAAATGGTTAATTTGAATTATGAAAAAAATCTTTTGAAACGAGCATTCAAAAAAATCAGATCTGATCGTAGAGGCTACAGCTATGATAGAACAATTGACGGAAGCAACAAGAAATTTCAATAAACGTTTATTATGCAGTTATTAAATGAAAATATTACTGATTGTATCAAAAGAAATTTTATTTGTCAAGAAAATTCAAATTAGCGTCAACAAATATGTGAACAGGAATTAATTTGTGATTCAAAACTTTACTTAAATTGATTAAATCTAACTAGAATTGTTAGAGATCGACGATATTCAAAAGAATTTAATCAGAAATTTATAAATGTTCAATGTATATTAAGGTTAGATGCCGTTGACCCCACATATGGATTAAGCAGGTGTTTTCATCTCACAACGAATTGTTACAAGAATACTGGCCCAGATTGGAGAGTTCGTAAAAGGTTTATCCTGAAAGATTCGTTGCAGATCTCGTAGGGTACTTGCAGCACAGTGCAGCTATCAGTCAATAATTAGAATCCTCGGTGAGCAGATGTGGCGGGAAAAATTATCCGTTTCCCTACTACAAGATCCACAGAAGGAATCCTCATGAAGTAACCTCCGATCAAAACCGCCTTCACAGAAAAGCTGAATACAAAAAATAACCCTATCATCCTCCGAAAGGAAAGCAAAGAGGAGATAACTTACTACAATATTAGGCTTTTCACTTTACAAACACCGATCTTTAATAAGCGGTACCAATCAGAACGCCGAGGAAACAACCGCAACGTCCTACCTAAACGCTCCACCACTCCAAATCAAAGATGAATTTAGAATCCGATTTCCTAATGTTAGTGGTCCGGATAACGCATTAGTTACTCACATTGAAGATGTAGTTAGTCGATTTGCTAAAACAGGATCTGTTGAAAAGGATAAATCTTCAGGAAGACCTGCTCTAAGTGCTGAAACTGTCGAAGAAGTGAGACCGAAGAAAATCCACAAACCTCACTTCAAAAAGTTTCACTTCAAACGAATATCCCCTTAAGTATATGTCAGAAAATTGTTGAAGAACAACTGGAATTATATCCTTCCAGAATAACGATTGTGTAAGAACTTACACCACCAGATTATAGTAGTCGAAGAGAGTATTGTACATGGTTTAAGAACAATATAAACAACGATTTGCTGGATTTGTCTTTTTATTCCGATGAGGCCTGATTCCATATATCTAGGTACGTAAATTCAGAGAATTCTAGAATGTGGAGTGCTTTTGTTGATACATCTCTACATCCCATCAAAGTAGGTGTTTGGATAGCAGTGTCTCGCAGAAGGCTCATTGGTCCTATATTTTTTCATGGCACGGCTACTACTGAAAGATATAGAGAAATCTTAAATGACTTTGTTAATGAACTGCACGGTGACGAACTCCAACGAGCCTATTTCCAGTAGAATGAAGCTACAGCTCATACTGAACAAGCAACAATTGACTATTTGCAACAATTTTTCTCAGATAGGATTATTAGTAGAGGAACAAATATTCCATGGCCATCTAGCTCACCCGACTTGACGCCTCTTGATTTTTCCATATTTGGTGTTTTAAAAAACTCGGTTTACAAAAGAAGAATGAAGAAATGAATTGATGCAATAAATTACAAATCAATGCCATGAAATTGATCAGCAAGTACTCCAAGATATCTTTGGAAACAAGAAACGACGCGACGAGTAAGAGCATGTCTGAATCACAATGGGGAGCATCTCCAAATGTTTATATAAAATGTAAAATAAGAGAAGCTTTATTCACTGTTGAATAAATAAATAATGTGTTAAGAATTTTATTAAATATTATTATTATTTAAATAGTTATTTATGCAACAAGTGAGTAAAGTGTATGTTTTTTTCACGAGAAGGAAAGTTTGCCGCACGAGCCGTAGGCGAGTGCGCAAATCCGCCGAGTGAAAAAAGTAACTTTACTCACGAATTGCATACAAAACTTTTTTCACGTTCGTAATAAAAATCAAGAACTACCTACTTCAATAACAGCTTTCTCGACGCGTCACATCGATGCGTACTAATTTCTGACAAAAGCCAGTGTGTATCAACAACGGTAGCCTCCTATGTGTTTAAATATTTTGCGTTAAAAAATGACACGTTACGATACTTTTTTTCACCCAAATGCGTGAAAAAATGAACCGTTATGGCACTTTTTTTCACGCTTCTATCGCGATGAAACAAACGCATCCTTTATAAACGGAAATTAATGAAAAATGTTGCACTTTTTTTAACGAACGTGAAAAAAAGGTTAGTTTTTAATTTTATTTAATTTAATCTTTGCTCTCTTATGTTATTTGTGATTGTATTAGTATTTATGTTGTTAGCTATGTACTGAATGTTTATTTCTAATGTTGGTGTAAGCATGTGCATAAATTTTATTAACAAATTACAGACCATATTTTTTTTGTTTTATTTTGTTAGTATTTTTCTTTATTCTTAGCTACTGACATCGAATAGAATGTTCTTTATTACTTTATTTTAGATTTACATTAATTCTTTAAAAAAGAACAAGATTAGGCAACCATCATAACAACAATGCAATTAGTGTAACGTGACAAACATTCTAATACATATATGTATACAAGGAAAACGCGGTAGATAGAAAAAGCTTTGATTCTTTGAATGGAAAAGATATTTGGGAGTTGATACCCATCCTGGGCGTAAGAAAACAGTTTATTAACAGATACGATTCATACAGAGGTAAGTGAATATTTCATATTAATCTACATTTGTTAATTTGGTAATGTCTGCCTGTATATTGTACAATGTATGTATATATAACTCTGGAGTAAAGTGTCTTTTCTTCCCTTGGGATGATCCCTGCTCTTGGTTTTATCTGTAGGAGGAGACGATGTACTTTCCTTCCATGTTACAAATACTTTTTTTCATTAGGTGTTAGGGAACGGAATCCTGAACATCTTGCTTGATTGTAATTTAAACTTCAGATCAGCAATTAATTTTCTGTGAAATAGACAAAACTGCAACACCTTCAAGTTTTTCGGAGCAATCTGTGAAATCGGTTACAGATGAGGTGGTAGTTAATACTGGTAATCTTACTTTTTATTTGAGGAAACTTAGATATATTAATATTTCGATTGCAATTAGGTACAGACAAGCTTGTTGTTTGTACAAATCCTCAAGAAAAAGTCCTTGCAAAATTATATATGTCGACACCCCTTACTATTATCTACTGTTTACTACTTACTATTAAAGATAACTATTAAACTTTTACACCCGGAAGTCCTTTTTTGTTATAGGGTGTCAAAAAATTACGAATGAAGGAAAATTTATAAGTCAGTTATTGACCTAATGGTTTAGAAACATATTCGTAACTTCTATATACATCTAGACATACAACGTTGGAATCAGTACCAGTATTAAGAAAAAAGATACCCCTAAGGAGAACTTTGAAAGTTCTTTCTGGAAAACCAAGTCTTTTCACCGCAATTCAGAGAAATATCACTCAAATTAGTTCTTGTGATACATATGTTAACTTTGTTCATATTTATATAATTGTACTCTTGCAAGAAAAGTCACAGAAATATACAGTTTCTAATAACATTGTAATTCCTTTATTTCTCTTCTTTGAGTAGGAAATACATGGCTTACATTATGAAACTAAATTAAAATAAATAAGATCGAAAGGAATTTCGTAATAAAGTGTTTTCTCCAGTTATTTAAGAACTGCGCTCTTTGCAAGAAAAAGGCGTTTCAATTTCAGCCAGTGATAATTCTAACTTGACTTGATTTGGAAATTTATGCAGTATTGGGTTTTTCGGGCAGTTTTTCTTGCAAGTTTTAACTGTAGATTTTGCAAAAATTTCAAAAACCTTTTGAGAATTCTACTCTCTGGAGGACCGAAAAAACATATGCTAATGATCAAGTTAATTTAATTCTGCATTATAAAATGATGTTTGAAACGTCTGGCCTTCTTGCTTGTATTTGAAGAATGCACTTCGAGCAGAAACATGTAGAACCAAAACTGACATTAAATATTTCTGGATCCTATAAAAGCATTAACCATCTTTGGCCATTAAAGCTTAGTTAAGACTCTGTTACCAGCTTATTAGTGACTTTAAAGATGGTATTATCTACAACGACGTATCAAATATTAGTAGGAGAGCTTTATCAAAAATAACTTGTTCTAAAATTCTTTCCCATGCTTATGACCTTCCTTGCTTAAGAATACCGCTATTTCATTTCTCAGTTCGTACACGCGCTTGAACACCTTACCGCGTGACAACCATCTGGATGAAGAATAAAACAAGAATGATTTATGTTCAGCACCCATATCTTCACAAAGAGCAGCAAAAATCGTTGATTTTAGGAGTCTGGTTTTTATATAAGTAACTATATCAATAATTACTGCCAAAACAATATTTATCCCAGGACTTAGCGATTTTGATGTTAAAGTTTTCCGGTGAATCATGCAGTATGTCCAGATTATTCCTGAAGATTCCTTCTTCACAAGTGCTTGTAGACTATCTATATATCTACCAGACACGACTTTAGCTTCAACGGAGCAAACTCCAATACAATCCTTCCACTGCAAGTTTGCGCTGACAACAACTCGATATCAATTGCTCTTTCTTTTATAGGTTTGCAAAATAGCAAGTCTTTAATTATTATAGCAGAATCTGACATAGCAAATCAAATAGGAATCGTTACTGCTGTCTGTTGCTTGATCAAGTTGTGTGGCAAATAATTTTCCAACTAATTCAGATTCAAGCTCTTGCTGAATATCCACATTCTTCGGTAAATTGTATCGTTTCACAGAGGAATCTTCTTAAGTTGCTTAGCATAGCATTCACCAAACATTGTTTCTGCAATGTCTATAGCAGCTGGTAGAATAAGTGGCTCTGCAATCGTATGTGGCCTTTTACATTTGGCTATTTTATAAGCCACTTCAATAAATCTCTTTGACTTCTGTTTCCCGAAAAATCTGAGTTTATCTGCAAACATTTCGTAGAGTTTACCGATATATTCTTTGTTCAGGATTTCTAAATGCCTCTTCAATTTATTCGGTTTCATGCTATCTGCAGCCAAAATTTTGAAACAAGTGTTTTAGAAATCTGCTCACAATCGATAATAACAGAAATGTTTCCTTCAAATCGTTAATCTACAGTTAGTTAATTATTATCACTCTTCTACTTTTTCATACTACCCAAATAGGAAATTCTCAGGTAACTTTACATTACATTAAATAAACTAACGGTAATGTTTTTAATAAAGCTACCCAATAAAATAAAATGTTAAAAGATTATCTAATATAACATATAAAGTGAGTAGGCGTCCGACAAAATTCAAAGTTTTGCCTTATTCTAGTTTAAGCTTCTGTCTATGCTAGAGGAGAGCTTCCAATTAATTAATGTAATTGTATTGTTTGTTAGTAAAACAATAATGTAGTACAATGAAATCAAAAACACCGGTAACAAGCAATCTGCCTAATTCTTGTCTTTACAACCTCGGCGTAAGTGTTTTGTTAGGACAACAGAAATGAGAAATAAGCTTGCATTAGCCATAAGCACACACAATTTATCTAAAACTGTTTTAGAACATCTATGAGAAATAAATGTTCAGGTCAAGGATCAAAAGAGTACCAAACAGCGCATGGATTTGGTTAGTTAACAAACAATACCTAATATTGTGACTTCTCAAATTTCAGAATCTATTCGAAACAAAGAAAGAATGTCTGTCAAAACATTCTAGCACTTACTTCAATTGCCTTTTTATACGCCTACATCAAAGAGGAGGTTCAGGATTCTATGAATCTATCTTCATCGATTCCATTTATGCTACTGGGGAGACCAAGAGGGTTCGTGTCTGTAAAAGATCATAGCTGTTTGGAAGACACCCTTAAATATCCTTGGAATCAGAACCTTATAGAAAGCCTGCATCAACTCTGATGCAAGAACACCGGAGAAATCAGTAAGTTCTAGGCGAATATACGTATTAGCACTAAACCTAGATGACTAGGATAGACAAAGAAGCACAAAAAAGCAACAAAATGCGGTTGCGACAGAAGCAAAATCTCCTATCACACGTGTTACAAGCATGTCCTTTGATATATTGGGAAATGATCAGAAGACTTGACCACACAGCACAGAAATTATAAGATGCTGCCAGACAAAACAGATGGACGATAGAAACTAAACAAGCAATGAAGACTATAGAAAAAAACCGAGCTTTAGTACCTTTAGGAAAAAATATACGGTGATACTTACAGACGTGTCGGTATCTACTAGGAGAGTTCGCGTCCTCTTGTACAAGCAGCAAAAGCGAAGGTGACTTATTCTCAGAAGCTCTCGAAAGAGGGTGTCTCGAGTGTAACATCCTTATTCTCCTTTGGGGCAAAAGGTATTTAGGTCGATAATGATTTTACCGCGCACACTCTACCCCTTAACCCCTTCCTGACTCATCATTACCTAGTAAGGGATGTCATCAAAGGAGATAGAAAATTTGTGTGGTGACAAAAACAAGTAGATCGCAACTTTTCATGAATCTACGATGGCTTCTTGGTAAGTTTTCGTATATGCTTAGAATGCTGCATATTCGTACAGATTAATAAGTGATTGTTAGTAAGCTTAATGACCCTGCCTTAACATCAAATCATAAAAGCCTTTGTGTTCAGTATTAATCTTATACTTTTTAGCATTTATTCTAGCCAAATGCCTTGCTTTAGAGATACTTGTTGATAATCCCCTTCCTTGATTTTGCCACTGAGAAACATCCACAAATTGTACTAAAAATTGTAAAGATTAAGAACCGCTGTAGTAGTTACTAGTTGTTGATGCAACGGATGTTCCTGTTTTTGGAATTATACATAAAATCTTTGTTTTATATAAAACCTTTGTAACTTGTAATCATACATTTTCACTCGTATTTTTATGCTTATGAAGTATTTTCAAAAGCAAGCAGTAAAAAAAATAATTCTACAGAATATGTTGCATGTTACACGATGTTACCCTTTGTTTCTTGACTAACTTCAATGGTGAGAAATGTTTTCTTCAAAATGTTGTTTACAGTTTTTTTTTTAAATTTATTTAGCTTATATAGTCTTTAATGTTTCTATTTTTGCAGACGTTTTGATACGTTGTGAATTCTTTTCAATTATAAGGCGCTAATTTGTGTTTGTTAGTCTTCGCAGCTTTTCTTTTTTAAATTATTCCAAACTTATTAACATAGAATTGGTTAAAGAAAGATAAAAAAGAAAATGTTTTATCAAAATGGCGAATTCTAAGCTAATAAGTTTTAGATAATTTAGGCTAACAAATAAAAAACAAATAGAAAATTAGAATGCAAGAAATAGAATAAGAGCTAGCTTTAGGAATACTTTTTAGGGTATTAAACCCAGTTTCAAATCAAACGATGACATACAATCTATTGTGTTTACATTACTCTTTTAAAAAGTTGCGTTTCGTTGAATTTTAATAGTAACATACGACTTATTGCTTTATTAAATCTACTCGTACTTCGTTTTCTTCTATTTTTTTAGTTTAATAATATGAATAGAGGACGATTACTTGTACAGGTAGCCCTAAACACATCAGATTACCCGGCAAATTCAACTGCTAGTTTGGCAAACAAATCAGATACTTCTACAACTGATATCTCTAACAGGATTGAACTAGCGGCTGCTGTTTCAGAAACTTTCCAAATACCAGACTATAATACCCTTGACCTACAGGCTGTGTAAATGAGAATCTGCCTTTAAAAGAATATACAAATCTCACAGCCTTTGATGCAGGAAATACATACTATAACCAAGTCCCAACCTTTGCAATTTGTTTTTTCTAAACACAAGGAGCCAATAACTGTATCTTGGAACCTAACTTGAACTTAAACAATAGAGCAGTTGTAGTTAGTAAAGTTCAAGAAAATAATCAAACGGTACTAGAGTCAAATCACAGCCCATGCATAAAAACTTACTCGTATGACGAAGAGTGTGATCAAGATGATCCCTTTCAAGGACGTGATAGCAACAGCGAGTACTTACCCTCAGAAGAACATAATAATGAAGACAATAACGATCTGGGGGATGCATTCAACCAACAAGAAGAAGGCCGCATAGAGCGAAATAAAGAAGATGGAAGAAGAAAAAACACAAAAGCAAGGGATAGGGAGCTTATTTACAGTGGAAAAGGGCAAAGAATGCAGAAGCTAGACTTCGAGGGCATGTTTATATAGGATTTTGAAAAATGATTTAGTACAGTATGAACAAACAGCATCCAGAGAAGAGTGTAAACTAAAGCCACGATGTAAAGGACACAAACAGGCTTTGAAGGGTCCACAACAAAAATTTAAATGTGCAGAAGTTTCTGATGAAGAGTGACAACGTACATTTGATCATTTTTGGAGGTTGAACACATGGGGAGCCAAGAAAGTTTATGTCTCTAGTGTTGTTTTGCATTCTCTACCAAAACATAGAAGACGAGAAACTGTCGAAAGCGAATCACGTAAAAAGATTGGTTTCAAATATCATGAGCAAGGCTCAGTTGAATGACATGTTTGTAAAGAAATGTTTCTTGGAACTTTAGAAGTTGGGTTCTAAATAAGTCTACGTCACCCAGCAAAACAACTTTCATGTTTGCAGAACAATCTCGGGTATCCGAGCGTTCGGAAAATGTTGCACAATTTTTAAACAATTTGCCTAAAGTAGAATCACACTACTGTAGGGCATCCAGTAGAAAACTTTATTTGGAACCTACGTGGAATAGTTTTAGGCATCTACATCGTGAATTTCTTGACTACTGCAAACGTGAAAATAAAAGACCCTGTTCTTGTAGACTTTTTATAGAAGTTTAGGTCAATAAACTTAGAAATTTCTGCCCCAAGAATGAACCAGTGCAATACTTGCATCATGTTTAAAAAAGGCAATCTAAGTCGAGCAGATTACGACAGTCATAAGCAAAGAAAGCAAGTAGCTTGTACGGAAAAAGAGAGAAAAGGCCAGCAACTCTACTAATAATGAGAAGTCAGTCTGTGTCTATACTGTGGACTTACAAGCTGTGCTGCTTTGTCCCTACACTCAAGCCACGGCCATGTATTATAAGCAGAAATTGCAAGTTTACAATCATACTTTTTTAACTTAAGAAAGAAAGAAGTTTCATGCTTTTTGTGGCATGATGGAAACGGAGGTGTAGAGGGCGACGTATTTGTTTCAAATTTAATCAGGTTAATTAAACCCGAAATAGAAAAGTATTAACCTACCCTAATTACAATATCGAGTGAAGGATGTTGTTACCAAAATAGGAACGTCAATATGTCAAATGGCATACTAGAATTGGTTATACAAAAAAACGTAATCATTGAACAGAAGTATCTTGAAATAGGACATACCCAAATGGAAGTCAATTCTGTTTACAGTATTATAGAGCGGATGTTGGGGAGAAAGAGAAAAGTGTCTGTTACCCCTGCAGATTATATAAACATTATAAAGTCAGCCAGGCAAAAGTCATTTAGTTACAAGGTGATATCTGCGCAGTACATCGACTTTTTAAAATATAACAAGGGGATGTACGCAAGTATTCGTCCTGGAAACAAGAAAGGCGATCCCTGTATCACCGATATTTGTGCACTTCAATATCTTTCAGAGGGCTTATAAAATATAAACTTAATTTTTGTGATGCTTGGGTAGAACTTCCTCGAACTTTAATAGAAAATTGAATTAATAAAATACACTTACTACAACTGATAAAGAAAAATAACTACAAATTGTTGTTAGCCGTATTTTCACGATATCTTGTAGTGTAAATATCTACTGCAGTTCGTGTTGCTATAATTTTTTTTTGATGACAAAGGGTAAACGCACCTAATTACGTCCGGCTACACCAGTCCACCGACGAATCAATTATTGTTTTATAAATAAATTATCGCACCATAAATAACAGAGATTTTTTAGCTCTGTGTTATCTACCATCCTTCGTTCTAAGTATTATATTACATTCATTCCGGTAAATAAAAGTTATATGTTAATTATCAGCATCTATTTACTGCCAGTACGTGATTGTGTTTACTACGACTGCCATTGAGTGCGTTTTTATTAACGAGAAACGGTTGCATTCTAGGTAAGATTTGCGCATTTTTGTGAACATCTTCGTTAAAATTTTTGTTTAGTAAATTAAAGCAATGGTCCTTCTTAATATTTAGTACAAAAAATCTTAAATTTTAATTAAATAAATGTCGAAAATAAGGTAGGCAGAGTACTGGTATTTACAAATTCATCTAGTCACCCGTTCGCCGCCTCCCACTGTCTTGTACTAGGTATTCCACAATACTGAGATTTTATATTATTGTTGCTCGACTTTTTAGTTTAATCTTGTTGATTAGCACCCACATTTATTAATCTTTCCATTATTTATTTGATGGTTATTATTCTCTTCAAAGAAAAATTTAATTTTAGGAAGTCAACATGCCCAAACAACCAACTTAAGCGAAAAATTAACTTTTAAAGAGTAACATGTAGAAAGTAGGAATTAAATTCATTTGTTTATTAATTATTACTTATTTTGTATTTGCATGTATTTTTTAAAATAAATTCTTTTCATTTCAATAAATCGTTTATGAGCAAGTGCAAGAGGGCATAAAATTGTTAAATCATTTTATGCTTATGGCGAGTAATGAAGATATCGCTAAAATATTTAATTTGCTAAACATGTGATCCGAATAAAGCTTCCAAGAAGTCGTATGTAATTATTTAAGGAATAATCATTTCTCACGTTTATAAGATGTTTATAGCTTTGTTTCTTTAAAGGACGGCTACTAGGACTTTGACGGCGGATTTCTAGTAAAGAACGGCGGCGTATGGGGACAAAGTGCCGACTTTGATGAATTATATGTTTTTCTAATATAAAACTAAACGTTTTATGGCTTTTGATGTATGTATACCATTTAAATATGCATAACTATACAGAAAGTTTCATTGATAAATATTATTTCGTTTTAAATTTAAACAAGTTTGAACTTCAAATATTGTTTATGTGGCGGAGTATTGGTGCTTATACCCTATACAATAATACTGAAATAATATTCGAGAACTTTTACAAGTTGCCACATCGTAAACAAGCGCTCAAGATAAGCAGAAAACAAGATTTTTAGTTTAGATTCGATTTTCATTCTGTATTTTGTTCACTTACTTCTGTTTACACAAAAATAAAGTGTGAGTGATAAGTACTAAAAAAATATTTGAAAATGTTTACAATAAATACCTCATTATATTCGACTTAAGCTTTATAAAAATTTCATGTAGTTGAGAATGCTTCATAATAACATGTTAGTTTACTCGAGTAATTGGCTTTTTCAAATTTATATTATTACTGATTGCAGTTTCATCAACCAAACAAATTATCTAAACAGCTAATATGATAACAGAAACTTGGTTGCTATGTGAGATCCCCAATCACATTGTTATTGCCTTGTAAATCTAACTGATCACAAAGATTGAACAAAAATTGACAATAACTCTACGAAATAACCGAACAAAAGGATCGACAATTTCTCTATGTATTAACCAGAAGCTTCGCTGACTTTTTTTAGCCAGCGTTAAACGCAATCTGTCGTCTACATGACAACGGAAAATCAGCTTATAAGAGCCTGGAATTGCAAGTTTTCCTCTAAATGTCACCGATGCCGTAGGTGTACCAAAACAGACGTATTGTATAAGAAAACTCATAATCAAGAGTCTTTTGGAGAGGAAAAAGTATTTGCCTTCATTCTTTACAAAGGAAAATCGGTCTTATACATGCATTCATCTATGTTAAAATACAATAATGCATTCTCTTCACTGAAATTTGTTTTGGAAATTTCTCTGAATATCTTTGATGAAATACCTTCGTTTTTATTATTCTACTTTTGTTAGAAATATGAAAGAAAATAATTTGTCAAAGTTCAAGCTATAGAATTTGTACTGGTATAAATGTCAAATGAACATCTGTAAACTTTATTATACTGCAAAAATAATAGAAATAATTATTATTGTGTGTTTATTAAATTTAATAAGGAATAGAAAATTTTAAAATTTCCTAAGGTGTATAATTTTCAACACAACTTGTTAAGCAATGCAAACAAATAAGTATTGATTTTTTCACAGTTTGGTGTAATACCTTAAATATTTTAATTTTATATCAAATATTGATCTTTTTAACTTTTACCCACCCACTATTATTACGACACACAGGTAGCTATTGTCTACTAACAGGAAACGAAACGATTATACCTAATTTTAACTCGACCTGGTATTTTTGTTACCCTGTCCTAAAATAAATTTATAAAATATTTGTCACTACTTTTAAACTGTAACTTGAAAGTGCGTGGTCTCATGCTTTGAACTTTAAATGTTAGTGTATTTTAAGTTTTTACGATAAATACAATTTATTAAAGCAAGTGCATGCTAATTAATTAAGTACCTAATAACCGCTTATAATGTGTTTTCGTCATTCAGACGTATTATTAACCTTTTCTTTATAATATTTTTGTTTAGAACTTAGAATACTTATTTTTATTTACGACTTTATTTTTAGTAAGAACGTATAAGAATAAAATTACCTTTGTATCAACATCCAGGTTATATTTACTTTTTCTGATCTTACTTTCTGGATTGCAAACCAGATATTTATGCCACGTGTAATTTTATTGATAGAATTTCTCCGTGTGTTTTGATATAAAACAGAGGACATGTAACGGCCCACCATTTACTATTTTAAATATGTTTCTGAAAGTCCGGGAACTATGTGGCATGTGCTTAAGCTTCCTTTGAATTTGAAAAACGTTTGATTAGACTTTGTTATCTGTCTAATCACGTTATTGTGCACGATATTTACTTTGAAAATTGTGACCGATATAGCGTTTGTTCGTAGACAATTATACTTACAAAAGATCAATAAGATAAGCAATCCATGAAAACGGTGAAAGATTCTTAGGCAGTCGCCAAAAATAACTGCTTCAGTTTAGTAATCCTGAAAAAAGTAAATGGCTCTTCTTACGTGATCATTTGTTAGAAAATTTCGTCCTTAAAGGTCTAGCTACTCAAATTTCTAGTCTACCACTCTCTTTTATCGTGTTGTCTTGATTGTACTATTTCAATTATTACGTTTTAATCTAAGAAACAAGTCGTAATTAAATGCTAAAGGAGTTTGCATCAGATAGGCGAGTACTTAACTATTAAATCCGAATAAATCAATTAACGGTGGCAAATATGAGCAAAATGTTAACACAAGCTTTAAAATAGCTAAAGGTCATAAATATGAATGCATAAACACAGGACTACAACAAGTATACGAGAGCGGTTCAGTAAGTACCCGTGTTTGACGACAGAAGGCGTTCCTGAGGGAAGTTGGTGTTATCATCGTGTGCTACCATCTATCAAACGACGGTATAACAAATTGCAGACTGATTGATAGGTTAGTTTGGATTTGACAGCCATTTGAGTAAGACGTGTTTCGTGATTTTAGTTAAGATGGAAAAAGAGCAGTATCGTTCGGTAATTCGCTTTCTGTTTTTGGATGGGAAAAAATGCGAGGAGATAAAAGCAAAGTTGGATGCTGTTTATGGGGACACTTCGCCCTCTATGACCACAGTTAGATATTGGTTCAACGAATTTAAACGTGGGCGCCCGGCAGACGTGGTTATCGAGGAAATCATTCAAAAAGTCCACGACATGATTCTCGCTGATCGACGAACGAAAGTGCGTGAAGTAGCAGAGGCCGTAGGTGTGTCGACCGGAACGGCAATTAATATTTTACATGATAAGTTGGCGATGAAAAAATTGTCGGCGCGATGGGTGCCGCGATTGCTAACGGTGGACAGCAAGCGGATGCGGCTGTTAACTTCGAAGCAGTGTTTGGAGCAATTTAAGCAAAATCCGAAGGAGTTTTTGCGTCGAGTTGTCACCGTTGATGAAACCTGGATTCATCATTACACACCAGAAACTAAGCAACAATCAAAACAATGGATTTCTCCCGGTGAATCTGCTTCAAAGAAGGCGAAGATGGTTCCATCGGCCGGAAAGGTCATGGCAACGATTTTTTGGGATGCGAACGGCGTCATCCTCATGGATCACTGGACAATACTACAGTGAGTTATTAGACAGCTTCGACAAAAAATTGAAGGAGACACGGCCGCATTTGGCGAAAAAGAAGGTGCTGTTTCACCACGATAACGCACCAGCATATTCATCCGGAGTTGTCGCTGCCAAACTGCATGAATGTAATGTAAACTCAGTTTTTGCTTCATCTCAATTATTTCTAGATAAGGCTGTATTCTCTAATTTCTATAAATATCTGTATAATATGCAAAACACTGTTAATTGTCTGTCAATTTTAATTTGAATATAATGCCTTTGTGTAGTTACACCTGATTAATGTTTTTTAGCTTTCCTTTACTAATTGAGTTATAATGGCAAATTTCATGGTTCCGTCTTCATTACGAAGCCATAGATCATCAAGATTAATGAGATAAATTTAAATTAAAGAATTAGAGAGTTTGCTTTGTAATCTAACAGGCTTTTGCTATAAAGATTGATTTTTGTTACTCCAATTTATAGGTTAAATTAATTGTATTTTAGTTAACAACATTCTTTCACTTTGTTTTTAAAAGAGTGGAAATAATAAAGAAAGCAAAAACAGAGTAAAATTAAGCATAAAATTGGTATATAACATCCGTTACAAATTGACTTCAATGCATGAAGAAATGTATTTTATCCGATTATTGAATAAAAATTGTGATTCAAACATAGAAATTATTATATTTTTAAATTATGAAAAATAGACATTCGGATGGGTGGCACGTTAACAATGAAAATACAAAAAGATACTTAGTCATTTTTGTTTGCGCAGTATTTAAAAGAATATATTTGTTTAGAGTACAATAGCAGCAGTCTGAAAGATAAAATATTATAATATTCCTAAACGGGACTGAACAATAAAATTCATGTAACCTCAAAGAAGAATACAATCATGATCTAAATCTTTTGTGGTACTCGTCATAAATACAAAGACAAGACCATCGAAACCTGATACACGAAGATACACACTTTGAATACATCTTTAATGTAACCATATTTCATACCTAACATATAGACTGTGGTAAATTCTAAAGGAAAGTGTTTTAACGATTCTTGGAGGTATTCCGTCTTCTGGTCAAGCATGACGTAATTCTTGGGTACAATATAATTACAAGTCTATGCAAATTGGTCGTACAATTAGATGTACAGTTACAAGTGAAAACTAACATCCGGTGCTTAAGGCATTCTATCTATTGTTTTGAATAATTTTATCGAATTATTTTAATGGTTTAGTTGGAGTTAGAGAATATATGTCAGGTTCAATTTCATCATTATAAATAATAATAATAATAAACAATAGACGATTAAAGTCATCAAATCCATTTCCATTAAACTTTACATTTCCTTTATCTGAAGAGCAGAATATTTAATGGACGTGCAACTTAAAAATTACGGAGCTCTAGCTAAGCTAGGGACAATATATTATACGATTTTTATTACATTATTATTTATTATCTCAAGCATAACAAGACGTATGGCGCCAACAATATCTAACAAAAAATATTCCGTGTAAATTAACGGCCTGGCACACATGGTCGTCCAGATAGAGTCCAAGTTTTACATTCAATAAGTCACAGGTGATTTATTAGCATTCAGACATCAACGTACTTAGAGACAATAATTGCATTGTAAATGTAAGCGAATTACATTTACACACACTGTACTGAAAATAATTTTTCTTCCGAACAAGTTATTGAACGTGGTGTGCCACGCAATGTGGATCTATTTATTCCTCCGAAAGCCCGCGGTTATAAGAATGCCTAATAATTCACTATCTGAAAGCACGAACAGCCTTTAATTATTAATTACTGTTGAACTCTCATCTCAAAATGCAATTAAATATGACCAGTCTATTGGTACTCGGATGTGCTCGGAATGATGGATTGAGTGAGGTCACGACTTGAATCCTGAGGCTAAAAATGTGATTGACATACTCCCACCTGCTGCTAGGACATGCATTAATTCTAGTAATCTGCGCTTTGAAATCTGTTAGCGCAATTAATCGGTAATGCTTTGAGTAATAATTTCTCTTTATTGCTTTTATGCACAACCGCCCTACCATCATGAAATTTATGGTATTCATTGTACCTACTACAAAATAAAGCATGCTGAAGAATTATTAAACGTTATTAAACATCCTTGTTAACAGTAAGATCTGGCAATTTTTAAACTAAGGATGTATTGTGTGCAACGTCGCATATTATGTTTGTGTGGTTTCCGTTTGCTTGTTTTACCAAAATTAAAGATGTTAATAATATGTTAAAATTTTCTAATTTTTGCTAATTTGAATAGTAACGTAACAAAATAAAATAAACATTTTATTTGTATTGTAATAGATAATCGCCATTAACATAACTGTATGCACTTGCTTAAATTAAGCATAAACAGCACTGTTTTATACATTTTGAATATTTTCCTAAAGGAAGTCTAAATAACTTTTTTTAAAAAGTAGATAGTTTGCTTTGTAAATTCAAATCTAAAATCAGTAACATAAATTCGTTCACGTCTGGCTTTTGCAATTTTCATATTGTTAGTGCCTTTTTACGTTTATACATGTACAAAAACTGACATATTTCAGTCTAGGGTTAAGACATCTTAGTGAAAAAACACCTTTTTATGGTCTTTAACCTGATATATCAGAAGACTAGTTTTAGTAATTTGAAGATCACGGACCCGATATTTTGAGTAGCAATTCCAAAAAATAATAAAAATTGTTTTCTCAAAAATCATTTGTGTTCCTTCCAGTCTTAACCCTTTGATCCCTAGTGATTCCATAGCGGTACCACAGACAAATATTCAATACATAGTTTCCTTGTGAGCGCTGTCTGGGACCACATCAAAGTTATGGTAAGCAGGGACATCTTTATAAACTGTTTAGTAACTATGTATTTCGACCAGTGTCGGATTATGGATATGAAGGCCCACCGGGAACTTGACGAAGTGGGGCTCTCTGACAAATAGACCTACAGATGTTAGAAAATAAGGCAAAGGTTTAGTATTATTATTATTTATTTTTACTGTAAGGAAGTTAGATATAAATTAAAATAAAAGTCCATCTTGGTCATAACAACATAAGAAATGTTTAACATGGAATCTTTATAAAATGAAATATACTTTATGTCCGCGAATTGACTTTATACAAGAGAGAGAAATTTTTTTATTATTGGTTTTAGAGCAAAATGTCATTCTCGATCAAATTACTCGCTTGCTCCAAAACTTCCAGTAATAGTAATAAAATAATGATACAAACAACAGTTATGAAGAGAATTCTAAAAAGAATTGTTAAAGAATCGGTGAAACATGGCATTCCAATTTTCGAATAAATTTGGAACTTAGTCGTCTTTTCATGCAATAACAATGAGCTTTCTCGAAATTCCTTCTATATTGCTGGTAGTATTACCATAATCTTATTAGGGAGTTTTGGGACAACCAGGAAAATCTATCAAGAATGACATTGACCAATAAATAAAAACGTTTTTCCTCTTGTGAACTCAATCAGGGGAAATACAAATAACATCGCGGTGATAAAAATAAACAGTTAATCACTTTTAAAGTAAAAGATGAGAGCCAAATTTGTTACTTATCTTTCCGAGCGTATCAATTATTATCGTACTGTAGTTTATATCGAGTAACAAATCGCTCTCTGCATTCAATAATGTAAAGACCTCCAAATCTCTCTTGGCTTAACAAGGACCTCAACCTGGTTAAGATAATTTTTGTTTTGTTGAACACCCTTTCACGTGACACTTGCGTGCAAGATGGAGTAAGGAGATACCTGTAGCCCACATAAAGATTAGAATAAGCCGCTGTATGAAGATTATATAACTCCAAAATTTTAAAATAGCCAACTCAAGAACCACCTTGGTGAACAATTTGTCTGTCCAAGTCCAGATTCTCACTGTCGACTTCGTTGCCTTCAAGAAAAGAATGCTCATCACAGAAACTTTTCAAACGTTTATTCACTATGGAAACACTGGGTGGCTGTTTTAAACCCTCGAAATTGTGGGAAAAGCTGATAAGTTCATCCATTTTTTAGCTCTAAGCCAGTCAACTTTGAAATTTTTGCGAACGATTCCGAATTTATATACTTTGCATTCCGGAGTTCTTTGAAGCTGAGGGTATCAAAATAATGAAAACTTCTGTAAGTGTTTTCATAGTCGGTGTATCGGTGCTTTAGACTTCTTTTTTGACTGGATTCGTAATACTGATGAATTTTGTAGCGTGGTTCCATGTGGTACCACTAGGAAAAGACTCCCGTTTCCAATAATATATCTTCTGTAGGTCATGTCGATAAAATCGATCGTGATATGCTAACATCAGATGATGTATTTGCCCTTTTGAATGAAATCGGTGATTTCAGGAGCACCATCCAAAGATGATGTAGACTTCGACAAAGAAGTTGTAACTATCGACGAAGCTTTTGAAAATGAAACTATAGAAGATCAGCCACAGTCAAATGCCCCAGAGGAAGACTTTGATAGCGAAATGAGCAATCATTGTCAAATTTTGTAAAAGAAAATATTATTTGGGAAAGCTAACAAACAATTCGCATAGTATCCTTGATTTTAATTCAGCATTCGATCCTGATATTCCGAATAATATCGAATATCCAGTAGATGTATTTTTATGCTTATTTACCACTAAATTGCTGGAAAAAATAGTTTTTGAGACTCACTTGTATGGAAATAGATTTATTCCAACTTCCTTAGACGAAATAAAAGCATTTATAGGGGTGGATATTATGATGGGTCATACTAAAAAACCCAGCTATACAGATTATTGGTCGTCTAAAATCGAGATGAGAGATCCGTTTATTTCCTCTGTTATGAATCAAGATTAATTTTCTTGGCTGTTGGGTAATATCCATCTAAATAGTAATGTTCTCCAGCCAAAAAAGAAAGAAGAAGGCTACGATAAATTATATCAGTTACGACCCTTACTCGACATATTGGCAGAATCCTACAAAAAATGTTTCAAACCTTCAGAAAATCAAAGTATTGATGAAACAATAGTCAAATTCAAACATCGCATTGGTTTTCGACAATACATGCCACTAAAGCCTATCAAAAGATGGTATAAGATTTGGGCACGAGCAGGTTACTTATGCCAATTTCAAGTTTACACAGGGAAGGCAGATAGCACAGAAAAAAGTTTAGGTGAAGAGTCGTGAAAGATTTGAGCAGAGATCTTCTAGGAAAGAACCATAGAGTTTACTTCGACAATTTTTTAGTAGCTGTGTGTTGAAGTTGGACCTAGAAAAAGACAATATTTATGCTTGTTGTACAGCAGGGAAGGGTCGAAAGCGCGAACTTAAAGACCTCCTTGCTGATAAAGAAATGAAACGGGGATCATCTGACGGGAGAGCCAGCTCTACTTTATTGTATGTCAAATGGATGGACAATAAAGCAGTTAGATTCCTAAGTAATTTTCACTGTCTCAAAGATTGCCAGACTATAACAAAAAAAAAGGATGGTACGATTGAAAGCATAAACTGTCTGCAAGTTGTGAAGAACTATAATAAACACATGGGGTATGTGGATAAATCGGACATGCTCGTGGTTTTATACAGACCGCAAATCAAGGAAATGGTAGCACCGATTATTGTGACATTTTGTAGACCTATCAATTGTAAACAGTTACATCATTTTTTGAGAGCTTGGCAAAGAAACCTCAAGTATGACCCTGAAACAATTTAGATTGGCCGTGGTGTCTGGTCTTACAGGATCTACAAATGATACTGCTAATAAAAGGGGAAGAAAGTTTTCCATCGAATTTTCAAGATTCAAGGTAAATGTACGACTCGGAAAACATAGAGACAAATCCAATCGTTTTCCTATTCATAGCAGCAAGGTTTGATGTGCCCATTGTAGTACGAGAGCCGAGCCCCACCGGACTCGTTGGCGCTGCTCCAGTTGTCATGTAGGACTACGTTTAACTGACCAAAGGAATTGTATTTTCAATTTCCATAAAACATAATTTTATTTTTTGTACCAAAATAAATAGTTGCTGTATCCCCAGTGGTTCCATATTTAACCACACTTTTTTTCAAAAACTAGAAATAAATTTGTGCAAATATATGTTTTCACCTTGATTAACCTCAGTTCTAATAGTACTTAGAAGTTGTAACATTAATCATTATCAATAAAAATTTCCGGGAGCAAAGAGTTAAGAGTAGGGGAAAGGAGTCGAATATCGATCGCTTAAAAGGACGAGTTGATTATAAACAAGAGCACCGAAAAAATGATGTTGTAGGGCAGCGAACATAGGCTTTGTGTTTTATTTAATATGATCATATAAAGAAAACTTATATATTGTAATCATGAAACGTAAAAAAAAAAATAAAATATGGTATTGCCACCTGATCGATATTATCTTCTTACGTTCGGGTAATATCGATCGATGTATCACTCACATTCTACGCAAGATGTAAGATTTTGTGGGCAAGACAATTCCGTACATACAGCATGCAATCACGTTCCGCAACATCTACATCTCCACCAGATTTCATTTTTTCCAAATTTTTTACAGGCTGGATACAATTCGCTCTCTTATTTGCCCTTTGCAGCAGGATGCTGTTTACTCTTGATCTTATCATTAGTTTTCTTGACAATCTTCTTGAATTACATTTCTTGTAACCTGCAAAACTTTCTTCTTCCTTTTCCTCGCTTCCTTTTCCTCTAATCCCATTTTCAGTGGAGAAGAAGTAAGTATTACAGACGTTTGTTTCTTTCTTACAGACTCGTTGTATTCTTGGGGCTGGTAGTGGACGAAGCTCTTCAAACGATGTATGTTTTAATTCCACACTTTTGTTTTCATCATCAGTTGCGTCATCACCAGAGATTTCTGTTATTTCTTCTAAAGATGAATCACTAGACGACGAAGAAGTTCGTGGACGTCGCTGTATTTTTTGGGAAATAATCTGATGTAAATCTTCGCTAGCTTCTTCTTGTGGCGATGTTTGATGATGGATGTTTGTAACATCGGCGCTCGTATTTGTTTTCAGTAAAAGATCCGAGTCTCTACTTGTTGCAGGGACTGTATCAAAGTTCAGACCTTCTGTTTCTTTCAGCAAAATAGGAACAACTTGTGAAGTTGTTTCCGTAAATCTCTATTTGCCAGACACATTTCTGTTTAGCGGGTAAATACCTGTAATGTTAAACCCTTTTACCCCTTTCTCGATAGTAGTAACTCGGTTGTAGGCCTTTCCGAAAAGTTCTGCAATTTGACTTAAATACAACAATATTTTCATAGTGACTGGACTTCATATAAAGATCACATTCCCTGTTATATGCAGATTTTAAAGAACTAAAGAATGTTACATCTAAAGCCTGAAGCCTGTGGGATGTATGTGGCGGTAGTGACACAGCTACAATTCGTAAGATTTCAAGCTGGAGTGCGTCACGTGGTTATCCATAATTACCAAAACAGGATCGACTGCGGAGAGTTTCAGAAATTGAGCAAAATGTTTCAGCCAGTCTTAAAATAATTCTTTAGTTATCCAGCCAGATTTTGAACAACGATATATAGCTCCATTTCTATCCAGCCCTTCTTTCATTCGTTCCCTCTTAAAAATAAACAGAGGGGGCACATAGTGGCCAGACGCACTTATGCAACAGACCACTGCTGTGTTCTGTCCTCTTTTGCCTATTGTGATGGCACCTACTTGTTTGCGTCCCTATAGAGCCAAAATACGAGACGGCTTATGAACACCACTAATTCCCGTCTCATCCACTATATAAATGCGGAGTAGTGCAAATTTATATTTTTCAAAAACTATTTATAAATTGTCATAAAATAAATTCACTTCCGTTTGGTTAAAGGCAAGTGGTCGTTTCAAAGAAATCGGTGGATACCTTACTAGGAAACCACGCAACCAGTCTTTGCCACACATTTGTTTCTTGTAGTTAAAATTGTGTTTTATTTTGTTGGTAACTGCGCACTCAAAGGCTATTTGTCATATGCTATTTGATGTCAACCCGTAAAACATGTTTTTAATGTGCTTTCTAAGTATATTTTGAACAGCGTTGGTGACGTAGAGCAGCCCTGCAGTAGTCCCTTTGTTGTTGTTCCCATGTTCTGTATTTCTAATTTGTGCATTGCTTCCCATAATTCTGATCTGGGTACTGAGTCGTAGGCTTTCTTCAGGTCTGCAAATGCCATATGTATATCTTTGTCTTTTGCTTTTTTCCTTTCCATCTGCAGAATATTAGACAAAATTTGAGGAGTCGTTTCAAGAAAGAATATATTTCAATGTTGGTACATAAAGATAAAGGAAAAGAAACAGAAATAAATGTAGGCAATGCAGTACTTATTAGAGTAGATAATAATAAAAGTGTGAATTGGACGTTAAGTTTAGTATTGGAGTTATTTGTGGGTTAGTATAATCATTTATGCACAGCAAAAATTAAGACAGCCCATGGCAAGTTGATCATACAGAGATAGTATCCCACAGAGATTGCAAGTCAAAGTTCATAATTAATCATAAATTATAAACAAAAAATTAAGAGTTTGATCTTGATAGAATTGCTTCTACCGACAACATTATGCTAATGCTTTTGTTCATAACAAATCTAATTAAGATCATGTAAGAATAATTAAGGTACCCTCAAGATTTCTTTAGAAAATATTGCTATTTTTGTTGAAAGATTTTACATTAGTATTATTATAAAAATTTTAAGTTGGAAGAATATTGGAAATGTTTTAATGTTAACGCGTTGTGTCCCGACGTCTGCGTCCCAGCTGGTTTATAGACGTTTATATTAAAGCTAAAAGGGCTCTTAGATTGTATCAGGCATATTGCATTAATGGGTGCTCAAAGAAATGGTGGCTGGACTTCTCGATATGACTGTTATTTATAAGCAGCTACGTGGTTTATAAAAAGATGAACCCAAAAGAAAATGTCACACTTTTAGATTTCAGGCAAGAAGTTAGTAGGGGTTTGATGAATTCTTTCTCCACTGCAACTACCCCGAAGAAACGTTTCTCTGGGGCAAATCGTTTTAGTCCCCGGTCTAGCTCAAGAAATAGTCGTGTACCAGCACTAAAACGCAGAAAGTACAACTACAGCATGCCCAATGACATAAGACTAGGAAACAGAGGTGTTCATTGGGCAATCTTCACCAAGGAAAGAAAAAGATACGAACAATGCTTACGTATGAATGAAAAAAAATTGCTTTTCGCAATACCGTGAAATATCACAATAAAACACTTTTTATAATTAAGAAATGTTATTAAACCCGCCCTAAGAACCCAACCCAATTTAATACATTTGCAATCCTGACGGGACTTATAAGTTCCAACTCACAAAAGTCACATAATGGAGGGTAAAAAATTTAAGAAAATTAATTTAAGCTGATAAAGCCAAGATAAGCTAAAAGCATTAGAATTCTTCCAAATCTAAATCGTTTTGATAAATTGGGACACAAAGGGTTAATAAGTAGAACCAATGAAAAAAATAGAATTTTGTACTTTGAAAAGCAAGGAAGAGAGACAGCTGCAGACGTTAACCCAGCGAAACGGTTCGACTGTCACCTTTTCGTTTTCAATGTTTTGGGACTTCAAAAACATCTTTTAACTTCATTAAAAATATTGTCATACACCCTGAATATATTGGAACAAGACGAAAATCTGCTTAAGGTGTTTTCAGATGGGATGTTTCTGTTTGCTTTCAATCAGAGCTGCGAACAGCAGTGAGGTAAAGTACCAAGTACCAATCTTTGTAAGTCCTTGAAATACAGAAAAGTGCTTCAGGCCCTTCTAGCAGTGCTTCAGATTGTTGTAAAAGCGCTATAAGTTCAAGGCTTTACAAAATTACTCACGTCATAAAATACTGAAAAGTGCTTGAAGTACTCTGGAAGTTTCGAAGCGCCCTAAAAGCGTTTCAAACCCTGTTAAGCGTTGTATCAACTCGAATAACAAATGCCAAGCACTTATTTAAAAAATCAAGCATTTTTTTAATGCACCTCACCAAAGTGATTTGATCAGCTCTGCTTTCAGTGCAGTATATCATATGAAGTAATCAAATGTATAGAATTTGGATTAATACTTCTCATGTTAGATATACCAACAGACACTTAAAAAAACTTATTTTCAGTTTTGATTATTTTTGATTACGTAATTCCGACAAACACTAAAAATTCTCCGACCTCCTAGTACGTCTGTAGAAAATCTGTAAAACAATGTTTACCCAGATATGGTGCCAGAGTTAGACAAGATCATATCTTCAAATGTCTCAATTTCTGCATGCCTATCAAACGTCTGAACTGCACAACCTTTTTGAATTGCCCTCTCTTTGGCAACAACACACTGTGTATAGTTTACGCTACTGACTTTCCATCTAATTTTACTTTTATGAACTAGTTGAGTGTGTTGAAATTAAGTTATTTGAGTCGATTGAAATTTTCATTACCAACAGCTTATTTACCATACTTCAAACTTTCTAGCTCGAAAAGATTTTAATAGTGCTTAGTATTAGGGTGCCTCAGAGCGTACTAAATCCTGAGACTGACTCTGGCGGGCTAGTACCCTTCTCTCAAACTAGAGTTTTGTAGGAATTGTGAAATCATTCTGCTTTTTAGTATAAGTATTTCGCCCCAGTCTTGTCATTGCACGCATTCACCTTTGATTTGTAAGTATTAGTTTTCTCCGACAGACTTGAATCAGCGTGTGATGTAGACGAGGTTTTTAATAAAACAGATTTAGGCTAAGCTCGTCATAAATTCCATTAAGAACGCACGCCAAGTGTTCTAGCATAATTAGACAGATATTTTCAGGAAGATATAGTTCTCATTAGACCTTAATTTTTGGGGATGCGTTTCTTTAGAAAGAAGTTGGCGATTTGGTTGTGTTTTAGTCCAAGTTCACTCTTTGTAAGATTTACATTGTATTGTGTTGTTAACATTACGCATTTTTTAGAATTGAGCCTGCTTGAAATTCAATATACTCAGCATTTGTACATTTCTATTAATTATCTTAACAAGAATGGTATTTATAAAAGACATCAGCCAAATACAACGAGACTTTACCGTATCCAGTAACTCTTGTCTCCTTTCATTACATAGTAATTTGTTTTGAAAGGTACAATTATAAATAACCAAAGGTTAAAATCAATAATAAAAAGGTTTCACATAGGCGTTCATTGATAAATAAATCTTCCAATAAATTAATACACCCAAATCTATCCAATAAAAACAATTTCACAACATAAACTTTATTGATCGTCATTTCTGTCTAATCTGTTGATTTAATATTGACTCTGGACATCATAAATTGAACACCATGGAAGACACATTAGCATTTCTTAGCGTCTTCTTTGTGTACTTGTCTATTTTAAATTTATTAATTTGATATTATGATTTGAATACCAGAATAACTAACCACACTGACAAGAAGAGTTTTTATGTAAGTTAGTTTAGAACGAAGTTTAACTTGTTGCATTATAATTTTCTTTACGAAACGATTTCTGTTTAAAATATCTTTCGAAGCAACACAAAAAAAAGTGGAACAAAATTACTTTTTATTTACAAACATAGCCGGAGGTAATTCAAAAATTATTAAATTTGATTTAATGTTTAATCTTGTGAATGCATAACCGAAGTGACCTTCGAAAATGCTGTATTGATTTCTGATGTAGATTTAATATTGCCATAAGCGCAAAGTTTAAGATCTAGAATTTATGATCAACAATCAGCGTCAATAATTGTCCAAAAATTAGGTATAATTTTCCGATTACCAAAGTGTTGTTCTTGACATTTGTTTTAAATAATAGCCTATAATTTCAGGTGCAAAGTAAACATATCATGTTTTGAACGAGCACGATGACAAGCTTTATGCTGTGTGGAAATTTAAATTGGTTTTTTAATTTCTCATAATTTCAAGCATAAAATTAACAACAACTCCATTAAAAATCGAAATGCGATTGAATATTTTAATACTGCGCTCTTTAATTGCACTCTTATATCTTGTTAAATCGTGCAATGGTAT